>JACCGJ010000680.1:0-79686 GCA_013407085.1 Atriophallophorus winterbourni | reverse complement strand
GTTTATCATATTTTAACCAAGAAGTCCAAGCTTGTAATGCATGCTCCATGGTTGGAATTAAGTAGGTTTTCATGATGGTGGGTAACGTTCCAGTCGAGAAGGTTCCGAAAATCTGTCGCAGCATACCTAGAAGCTATGAAGCACGCTTCTAGATGTCCTCACAAAGCAGGCTGTTCTTCAGACCTCCACATACTCAGAATCCAAGATCCCTTTCTGAGGCGGTCCAGCTCAAAATCTTCTGCCCAAATTGATATTAGTACTGTGTATGACATCATGGTCCATTGCGTTAACTCTGTTGAAGTGTGGTTTCAAATTCTATATTTTTCTAATGTGTTTTGTTAAGCGCAACGTTTGTTACTAGAAATATTGCGTGAAAATATCGTGTCCAAGAAATAATTTTGCTCAATATAGGGCATTGTCGAGAACACTCTTCTTTATAAAAACCAAAATTTGATGATAATATTGTGGTGGTTTACAAGCTACTGATGCTGTAGAGAAAGATGATTAATGTCCTGCAACAATTGGTCGAGCAGACAAACTTCACTAGATACAAAACTCCACATAATTTCGTGAACATAATACAACAAATTTGAATACATTCGATTTAAACAGATTTTGTGTTATGTTTTGCTTTGGACCCAAACATGTTCCAATCAATCACACACATGGCTTTCTACCGTTTGAATGACGACTATTATTACTTTTCCTAAAAATTATTATTTAATGAACGAACGAGGCTCAATCGATTCTCATATTACTTACTGTAAATTTACCTTACTTCGAAAAAATCGAAAAGCCGATTTTATTTCTTTAACTCTTGATTATCACCACAGCACTTTCATTTTGCGTTCGTAGAACACCGAAATGTGTTTGAGAACCGAATTATAAACGATATACTTGCATGTCACGATAAATAGGGTTCGTACAAAGACACTTGATGGTAGCACGACAATAAATTACTCAAATTCTCAAACTTATGACCCGGTTTTCTCTTCTTACAAGCATTATCAATGGTGTTGATTATTATTACGACAATTTTAATGAATTCGAAAGGCTGAAATGCGATTCGGTACTTTAGCCATCACAAGACCAACGTTACAATGGACGCAGTTGATTTTTCAGAATTAAAATTTTCGCATTACTGGCAATGAAAAACGAGCCCACAATTTTAAGTGTATGTTTTTCTCACAAGATGAAATTTGAGGTGAATATATTTAAGTAAATTTAGGGCGTAACGTGGATTTGTTCCTTCGAGGGACCAATTTAGAGGGCTCATTATGCTATAAATATTAGGAGCTGGAAATTTCCTAACGGTAATTGTGCGTAAATGCGTATTTGCACGCATTTCCAACCCACACACCCACGACCGGCTTCATGCGGTTTGCACTCATCAGGAAGGGACAGTAGGTTCAGGATCCGCATGCGTTTGAAACAGTGGAAGAATGGTGAACAAGTTGCGTTTGTATGTCACTGTTGGATAATGTTGGTATGACCAAATTGAGCTTCTTTTTCTATGCGAAACGTAGAGCCATTTATTTCTATCGGACTTAGCCAAAGCTGAGTATCTGCTCTCGAGTGAAGGAATAGATACTACAATTTTGGAAATACACAATATAATAAAATATAAATATGTGTTTATAGCTCCAACGTTTAAAATATTCTTTTTATTTTCAATTATTGTAGTCTGTTTATTTTAATTTAGATCATCAGATTGACTTGGTGTATCACACCGTAGTGTTTTGGCAAATGCGGCTGCAACACTAATAAATCACTCGTATTCGTTCGGTTAGCTGAATTTATCTAAATTCTCAACAAACAATCACAGTTGGTCTTGCTAAGACTGAAGATATCGTCTACGATTCCCCAAGTGAACGACCGGAAATTATTTATCGCCTTCCAGACATGTTACCCTCAGGTTTATATCAAATTGTTCAACAGCTTCGGCAAAAATTGTTTCATCATGTCATTTTAAGAATATATATTTATTTTGCATTTAGGATGCGAGATTCAAGAATTTATGGTCACAAAATGCAGCTAGCTTCACAATTACCGTATCATAGTAATTATTCGTTCATGGAAAAGGAATAAAATTAATTATCTAATGTCCAGATGATTACTTACCATGAGTCAATAAGCAAGTGTCGTTAAATCGTTATGCAACAAATAAGTGTCGAAATTTTGAATGAAAATTTCGACGCGGGGAGCTATGACAATAGTTTCTGGGAGGGCATTCCAAAGGAAACAGACACGTACAGAATGAAAATATGGGCAACAGCTGATACGGGAATGGGGAATTTGTAATTTCACTGAATTGCTACGTGCATGTCGTGACTCACGCTTTTCGAATAAATGATTTGAAAGATGATGTGAGGTATTTAATATTTGGTATGTTAGTATCGCATCACTCCGTAGGCTTCATTGAAGAGGAGTACGGAATCGCTGTTTTGCTATCGTTACTCGTAAGTTATTTTACAGAAACCACTTACGAATTTGGTTGCACGATGTTGTATTTTATCAAGCAATAGTATATCCTTTTTCAACCACGGACTCCAAGCTTGTGATGCATGCTCCATGGTTGGAATTAAGTAGGCTTTCATGATGGTGGAAAACGTTCCAGATGAGAAAGTTTTGAAAATCGGTCCCAGAGTAACTAGAATCTTGGAAGCACGCTTGTAGATGACCTCAAAATGCAGGCTGTTCTTAAACCTGACTCATAATCAGGCTCCAAGATCCCTTCCCGACTCGGTCCAGCTCAAAATCGTCTGCCCAAAGTGATTTAGGTACTGGAAACAAGGTTAATCGTTTCTTCAATATATATATATATATATATATATAACATTTACTGTATTACAACTGGTAAGTTGTTATCAGCTATTTACCATAAGTTCATGACTGGCTGGTAATTTGGCTGAAGAGTTTGAAGAACATTTTTTAGCCGTGCATTTAATTAATCCCATATAGTTTCAGATTCTTTGACAAATAAATAATAACATCCTTATTCTTCGCGTCCAAGCCGTTAGGCTTGATTTCAAACAGCTACTTGTATCGTGCGTTCATTAATACTTTATTTATTTTATAACTGCGAACATCTAGAATAAATTCTAACTTTTCCATGTTTAATCTAATTGTTTTAACGATCACCCTAAAATCTAGGTTTTCTATTCACCGGAATGTAAAATACATTATATTCAGTTTGTTTGTCGGCTTTATTCTTACAAACATAATATTTAACCGTCCGATAATTTTGTAACATTTTTTTCTCAGTAGGCCTTCTTCCATTTGATAGATAACAATGTTTTCGCAAGATGAACATAATCGGATTAGCCGGTAACCATGCTAAGGACCGTTTAGGAAATCAAACAAAAGATTGCACACTTGTACTTAGATTACATTGTCTTGTGCATTTAAGCGGGAGATAAAGATAAAAGACAAACAAATTTATCGACCAGTATGCCCATGTCTTCTTGTCCTTTTTGTTTGAAAACGATCGATGGATGAGTGGATTGGTTACTTTTTAAAAATTATCGCTCACATTTTCTTTGGAAATGGAAACCTTAAGTTTGACGAATTCAAATGAGACCACGAAAATTCTCAAGCAAAAATAATCAATAAAACAATTTCGTTATGGATCAAATTTCGCTGCATTATCTTCATTAAGGTCATCATCTGATCAAGTCGATTTAGTAGCCTGTCTGGTTCAAACAAACTTGAGAGAAGACCTGACACCATTTTGAATTTTGCAAACAGATAAAAATGTATGCTGGTAATAGCAAATACGAAGCGGGTTCTTGTTTCAACAATGGTGAACGTTCATCAAACAAAATAGGATTATTTATTGAATAAAAAGTTTATTGCCTATTACAACTACGATGTACTTTATTGGACCAGCGCTAATTATTTCCATTATTGTTGGGCGTTCAATGTCGACCGTGGATATACACCGCAATCACAAGTGGATCTCATACTCCATCGCTTTTCAATTAACTAAACAGTTGGATTCGAAATAAACAATCTCTTCCACTGTGTGATAGTCTGTATTAGGCCGTTCGGTGGCGTTTGCACACTGTCTGTATGATCTATCTTCAGCAACAAGACCGCTATCAGCACGTCAAAAGTTTGATGATGATGATTCACACATTGTCTGCAAAACGCGGTCAAGAGCTATATCTTCCAAACTCGTACGGGCAATGTCAAGGGCTTTCACGTCTTTATCACAAACGTCTTTGTAGCGCAAGCCAGGCGTGCTCCAATGTTGAATCCCTGATCTCAAATCCCTTACACAATTTGACCGTCTCTCATTCTGTAAACATGATCAAACGAACGTAGCTGGCGTTGTCTCACCAGGGTTAACATTCACGGTAGACAAAATTTAGAAAGCATTTCTTCGTCGTTTGCTAGGTCCTTCCACGATATTCAATTCAATTCAATTTAATGGTCTAAAAAGCACATAGCTTTGCAAAAACCACAGAATAATGTGCGAATTACAAATAACATAGGTTGTAAAACGGGATTTGTTTGCCTACTGATCAGTTCAGGAATCACTTGAAAATACATGGAGCAGAAGTTGTTTTCAACCGGTTTGATAGGGTAAATATGTATAGTTTACATCGATGCATGGGTTCAAAGCTTTATTGATGCCAGATATATATTGTTCAAGTTTGGATGGTCGACTGAAGTTGTCCAAAGTTCGATTGAATAGATCCAAGTTGGTGGGAATGTGCAACGTTACGGGGGGTAGGGAGTCAAGTAAAACATACACGTACAGAAAAGAAAAATACCTTACGACAGTTCAGCCTCGAGTCGGGAATAAGTACTGGTAGACTATGCCCGGATGTTCGGGTGGGTTTAAGTCGTGTGAATAGTTGATTCCGGGGATGGTTGTGGATATGAAGTATATTTAACAAAGAATCAGTCGCCTCTAAGAGGTGGTAGCGAGAGATAGAAGAGATTGAGGATTGAATCGATCTTCGTATTGTTTATGTTTTAAACCGCGGCCGAGCTTGGTGGTCCGATGATATATTCTATGCCAAGAGGTGATGTCATCTGTAGCCAGGGCTGGGACCAAGCCTGAACCAACATACTCCTGTTGGCCTCAAGTTACGTTTATGATTCGAGGAACAGTTGCTGCGTGAAACTCCCGTAACACGCGTTTAGAAGAAGCAGGACTCTTGACGTCTTTTCATTAGACGCTGTGGCGTTATGTTGACGGTTTCAACGGCTGCTCTCACACTAATATATATATAGATATATAGATATATATATATATATAATATATATAGATATATATATATAAGATATGATGATAGAGATAGAGATAGATACGCAATAGATATGTTGTGCCAAATTTCGGCTAGCCTAACGTTCTTTATTGTATCTGTAGTATACGCTTTGTAACATTTGGAAAGCAACACTACGTATATCTAGCTAAAATCGGTAGCTAGACACTAACTAAATTAAAGATTTGGGGCTATTGTCTCAGCTTGGATTCCCGCATCTTCGGTGTATTTCAGCAGGACGAATTAAACATTCTTGACCATGTACTTTGTGAATAATTTTTATTCAATTTCGAAACGTTCCGTATTTCAATCATTGGATCTGCGACTTGTCGCTCATTTGCAGCGCGTTTACCTCTTCAATGTTGGATACCCCAAGAATTTTCCCGCGGTTGGGAGGAATATGCTGAACATTATTGCTGGGTTAGCAACACGTATTTCGCGGAAGTCCAAAACAAATTACCACAACCTGAACAACGACAATCCGTCGTCCACTATTACCAGTGGGCCCCTTTCGTGCTCGCGATACAGGCTGCAGGATTTGTGATCCCCTGTGCTTTATGGAGAATTTTTCAGGTTTGTGTTTATTTATACTCTTTTTCCGCAAATCACTATTTCTTGTCTCCAGTTGGCTCAAATTCTCCTAACCAATTGATTTTGAATTGATTTCCTAGATTTACGAATAGCATATTTTAGAGGGAGGGATGATGATTATGTCAGTTTACTCGACGCGTTTACAGTCCTAACATTTCTGGCGTTGTTTACACGGGCTTCGAACACATTCGATACAAAATTAACCGCGTGACTTACCGGGTTCGCCATTCGTTGAACCTTGATGTCAACGTTTTCGAAGTTTATCACGGTTACCCGCAAATCCCACATCACTAGGGACTTCCAATTGGGCAAACGTTTATTAACCACATAATGAAAAATAAAACACACTTCTGACGTTTTTAAATGAATCTCGTAAACATAACAAACTCCTCAATTTGCCTGTGCCAACTATCATTTGAATCTGTTTTGTCAGTCGGTCGCCTAAAAACCGAGCCCTTTCCGGTGCTAGACACGTTGGAATCGTCTGATCGACCTTGAGATATCCATATTAATCTGCCACGCCGATTTCATGTAACTCTTGCGAGACCTAAATTTGTACAGGTTTTCGATTTTTTCGTTGGTATTTTCAGCGCATCCACCTATTATGTTACGCCTTTGAGTAGTGTTCTGTATATCGTCTGATTGGCACACATCGGAAGTGTACTACACACACAAACAATATGATATTCGTTTATAGGTCTACACAAAGCCTCCCGAAACTTATTTCTATTTCAGTAGCAACCATCCTAAACATAAAATGCTTCAAACGGTCAACTTTTTGCTATTTTCACAATATTCATATGCATTGGTTAAAATGGCTCAATACTGCTTTAACTTGGTTTTCATAATTACCTAAAGTGTTTCAAAGTGTGTGTACAATAAAAACGATACTGAAAAATTAAATTTTAGTCAAACACAGTATTGATTTTAGACATATGTTCTTCCGTGTACCTGATGAGATTAGATATTCTTTGTGTAATTCAACCGAGTTATCCACTCAAATTTCTTCCGCTGAGGTTTTCCAATTAACCACTTGAACTATTTTATATACTGTCTGCGTTCTACGACCAACTAACATTTATGACTAAAGAAATATTGATGGCTAACAACGTTGTAAGTTCTCACCATACTCCAACTTCGAATCAATCGTATTCGCCTTAGGGGGAACAGACGTTAGTAAGTATGAAAATGATCCAAAAAAATACTTGAGCATTTCGGTAGAATCAATCCATGACATAACCCATCCCAAGTTGCGTGCATTGGCGAGAACCTTTCGTTTCAACGCAGTCCAGATTTTTTGTAGGATGATGTTTCAAACCTTACGATATTTGGCTTCGTCATTTTTACATTCCTAACAATAGAGCAAAGCTTTTTATTCGATTAATATGATTGGTAAAAATGCCATGACGGTTGAAATGTTTTGAAACGCAGTATATTGAAATTTAAAAAAAATCACGTGCTTATTTAAAAAGTTTTTTATTTTTTTAATTAGAATAGAGATTTGTGAGACCAACTGCAACTACAAAATCGAATGCAAGGGTTGCGCGAGTGTATACATTTGGCAAACGTCTAGAGAACTTTGCATTAGAGTAAACGAACATAGGAAACGAGTAGGAAAGAAACCCCGCCATCCCAGTGAATATCAATCACTGATTCGGGATTCTGCCCTAGCTGAACACGTGCGAGATACGGGTCACTGCGTATCTTATAGGGAAAAACTTCACGCTGAGGCAGTTGAAATAACAAAGGCTGGAGCGAATTGCGTGAACAAGGTGGATGGGGCGGATATCTCAACAATCTGACGTTCGGTTCTGCAGCGGATAAGGATTAATGTGCGTTACACCTAATGTGCACATGGATTACGTAAACAGCGGGTCAGCGGACGCTGTTCGCACCTGCACACAAGATTAACAATTTAGGGGTTAACACAGCATTTAGGGGGTCATTAATTGTCTTGATCTCGCCTGTGTATCCTAATGTACTCAGGATTGGTCTAGAAAATACCTTTTTAACCTGAACATTGTTCGTACTGAAACCCTTGTTCTGACGAAGCTTCTGTGTTCAAATCGAAACGTTACAAAAACCCTGCTCTAACCGATTCATTGCAAACTTTCTTTTCATGATTATGGACTCCCGATCTTTCTCGAATATTTTCAAATACCTTGCGAACAGAGATTTTTTCATTAATCTCATACTAATTAAATTGCCAACTATTAAGTCAGAGAGTAAATGGATTCTACGCTTACACGATTTTGCACATAAGTTACAAATATACCGCCAGGAAACTTTTCGAAATTAGTCCTCGTAATTTATTTTTCATTTCAGAATACATCTGGATTCCACGTTCAGCGTATACTGAGAGGCGCAATACAGCTCACCTCTAACACATCCACACCCACCTCAGAAGGCGCGAAGGGTTTAGCGTGCTACATGGATGCTGTGATTTACCGTCGGCAATACAAACGCTGGCGTGTAAACATTCCGCAGTCAATTCGGATTACGTCAACAAAAATGCCTGGCGGTGACGACCAGGGGTACTCTGCGATCCCAGTCACGAATAATTTTATTCGACGAACTCCGGGTGTTAGTAGCATCAGCAATATTGATTTGATTCCGACTATACAAAGAAGTCACAAAAAGTTCGCAGCTCCATCGCCGCCTCGGCGCTTAACGAGTAAGATGAAACACAACAAAGATGAACATGCTGCGAACAAAAAACACACAAGCAAAACATCATGCTTTTGTCTGTGGCCAACTTCCTGTTTCTGTAAGAACAAAAGCAAGAGTGCTCACCGACGTAGCATATGTAATTTCACTCGTGAGTTTACTAATTTTTGGTTTTTTACAGATTTTTTTACAGTGAAGCAACAAAATAGTTGGTAATGAATCAATTAAATGTTTAGAGGTGTATTATAAGGACGTGAGTGAATCGACGAAGATAGTTCACAGTTTTACTAAGTTCGTTTTAAAAGTGTTAAATTAAAATAAGCATGAAGTTTGAAGATAATCAAGGATTACTTTTAGTATTACCAGATATTTTGTGAGTCTGAATGATAAATATATCATAAAAATGGATCAAGGTATATAAAGCATCAGACATGTTTGTACACCTTGAATGCATAAAATTCCAGCTATTGATATTCTATGAAATAATTTAACTTCTCTTCATTTAACTATGCATCTTTGAAGTAACAGTGAGGTCGACGATCGCTCATTTAAAAAATCTCTCATTCAATTTGTGTGAAACTTTATATTCGGAATAAATTATCACGCTTAAAGGCTTAAATGCAAAATAAATTCATAGATCTCCATCAAATAGACAATGAATAGGTCTTTCACTCTATCCAGCATTTATCTCTCTATCTATCTTTCTCTCTATCCATATTTATATCAACCTGTCAAAATATATACTTATTTATTTCACTTTTACATTTTTTGTTAAACAGCATGTTCATTTAATTTCTAATTCTACAAATAAACCTACATATCTCGCCTGTTCAGTCATGACCGCCTCGAGCCCTTGACCACGAATCACGATGTGATTCTGTGTTTGAACATCGTGGTTCGTTGTACGAACCCTATGCAACAGTGGCATTCAAGTATAACTTTGTTTACCACGTATCCACTGTTTCAAGGCTCACTGGAATTAATCCACAAGATGACGGCAAACAGCTAGAAACCGGTAGTGATTTGTGCATCCGAAGGATCTGAGCAACAGATTGCACTGGTTAAATATCCTGCTATTTTATATTCATGTCAAACTCCGACTATCCCTATTTTTATCAATCCAATGAACTGCATTATAATTATATATTTATCTGAAACAATGTCTCCGCGTTTTTTCCAAAGGTCCAATTATTTGTTGTCATGAAAATATCCAAGGATTCTTTCGGTACCCATTCATCTAATAATCAATTAATTAGCTTTATTTATTTATTACTTACATCTGGCACTAATGTTTTAATTTTGCTCAACTTTTAATGATTCGATCTGTTGGGTATTATCACAGGGATTATACAGCTTTTCAAACTATATTAAAATGCACAAAACATATGAAATTGAATAGTTTTTAAGCGTTCAAATCCCCTACAATTACATAGCCAGCGATCATCCAATGGTTAGATGTGCGAAACGAATCAACAGTGACCTACAATAATTACTTTTTTCAAAAAAAACGAAAACAAGCCATTTCACTTGATCCGGTCAATTGTGTGGATCGTTTATTCAAAGATTGTTTGTGTCTGTCCGATCAACATTACATTCCATGTATAGTTTATTGTCATCCCCAATTTCTTATCTACCCATAATTCTCGAATCTTGATGTTCTTTCAAATTAGCAGTTAGTAATACAAGCGTATACCTGAATTGCTGACATTTAAATCTCAATACATTGAATTAAATTGAGCCAAGAATAATTGGGTTTTTCGCAAATTCATTGAAATATTGAATATTCCATTACCTGCATTATCCTTGTATTTGAAATTAGAAACCTAAATTTATACACCTATGTCAGTCATTTCATACATCTTCCTACGATTCACTGAATTATTCAAGGAAAGATCGTATTAAATAAATAATTAATAAACTGTAGCAGGTGTTCAGATAGACATGGATCTAAAGTTACGATTAATCACAAGCAAAAAATTTTGTTACCCTAATTTTTAATGCATTTGTTTCAAAAATAGAGAGTATTCAGTTAAATGACACATGCGTTTAGCTTAGCCTATTTAGAAAAATAAGATCATTCACTCAATTTAAAAGACCGCAAATAGCCAGAAACCGGTCGTGGTGTGTAAGGGATGGGGAGCAGTAAAATATGTAGGGATAAATACTGTTTGTGAGTTTTTGTATAAATTGCTTCATATTCACGAAAAGAAAAATGTTTGATCATTTTACTAGATATTTTCCCAAAGTTAAATCAAGTAAATAGACGTTGTTGATGTTAACGTTGATATGAGCTTGCTTTAATTTATGAACTCTAAAGCTGTAAAATTGACTTCATGACGAAAATTTACTAAAATATGATTGTTGTTCTGTGATAATTGCTTTTTTCAATCATCGAGCGTATTCGTCCTAATAATCGCATCATCATATGCCAGAGATTTGTATGAGTCATGTTCCCACGCTCGGTGGGCGAGTTAAAAATAGTAAAAATTGCCTTCGAGTTGTAAGCGAAATCCTCGCTGATAATTCAATTAATAATGGCTAGACAAAAATGACATTTTTATGCTTCTCGATCACCCACACTCCAAAACCGTTTTCGTGATGTTTGCCGTCATCAAGTAAGGACAGTAGGGTCAAAATCCGTATGCCTTGAAACAGTGGAGGATTGGTAAACCAGTGGAGCTTGTAATCCACTTTTGGTTGAGGTTGCCACGACTAACTCTTTCATTAACATTTCCTCAAACGCATTTTGAAGGGTTAAGCCCACGGGCTTGAAACAAAATCCGCATTTTCACACATTTCCATTACACACACACCAAATGCTAGGCACATTTGACAAGAGTATACAACGAGAAACTCGAAAAATGTCAGCATTGTGATTGACAATAAGCAACGATGCGTTCGAGTAGGCTGCGAAATCCAAAGGCGTGTTAGGACAAATGCGAGTCAAATATTCAAACTAGTGAATACGTACTACTTTAGGGACACGAGACAAAATATATTAAATACACAATATAAATAAACACGATAGATTGATTCAAATGGGGTAGAAGATAATGTAAAAAAAACACGAAGATTGGAATTTGGAATTATACAATAAACAGCTAATCTATTCTTTCTTTCTTCTACAAGCCAACTTGAAACACCGATGAAAATTATATCGAGGCTGCAACGCTCACAGCCACTCATTGAACCTTGGCCAATTAATACCACGAAATGCAGCTAATTTTAATACAACAGCAAGTTGAACAACGAATATTACATAAGTCGAACAGTTGTTAAACCCGCTTCCTCCGAAAAAAATATGGGTGTGATCATTCAGTCTGACTCAGGAAACTCAATGCAATGCCGACTCGATGGCTTTAAAGCTGAAAGCAACTTGTTCTTCACAGAAGAGCCCTAGATTCGTTTGACACCAATATAACCTGCAAAGTGATTTCAACCTATCTCCGCCCTCATATCAAATATGCTATCCCGGTATGGGATCCTTGGCTGAAAAAAGACATTGAGCTATTGGAAACTTCACAACGCAGAGCGACAAAGATCGTCCATTGACTTTCTAATTATCCATACGAAATACGAAATCAAGTAAATCATCCATGCAGCCGTTTGTAAAAACTTTGAAACAACACACATCTGCTTGGTCACCAATCTAATCTTTGCCAACAGAATAGCAGGTTGTACTGCCGCAAAGACGCATTTTCCGATTGCAATGTGAACTTGTGTAACAGTTTACCTACTCACATGGCACAATCCGAAACCTTTGACGCTTTTTAAAACTCACTATATGTACAAGTATATTTTTACGTTTGACAATAATATAACAATATTTTTGATTATATTTGTACCAACTGGCCCGATGTACATTTTTGTGAGTCGTGTAAGGCTTAGCTTTTTTCCGGCATGGCATCTATGAATAAATCTATAAATAAACGTTGACCTTTTGTACATATCAATTAAAACTACGCAAAAGCAAGATTTATGTCGGCATAAAAGTTTATATTCCATACCCCTTTCAGGATTAAATGTATTCTTTAAGTCCGGGTCATATGGATTTGACGCAACATTCATGGGTTCCGTACCACAACCACCCTCTGAAACTTCATAAAGCACTATCCAGCAACAATTGTCTATATTACCGCCCCCTAATTACTGTTTTATACCTCAATTGTTTTATAAATATTTATTATTATATTGGTACAATAGGATTCGAATATATGAATATTTTGTAATGAAGCAGCTGAACAGTGTTTTATACTTTTAATATTTTTAAAAAGGACATTATTCAAATTATTATTGCAGGTCCAGTTGACGAAGGTTTAAAATCTTCCGTAGTACATTTGTAGTTTTCGGTAAAAGATTTCTCGGATAATGATACTTTTGTTTTATGCCAACACAAAATTACATCTTGATGATGCTTAAATTATTTCTACTCCATTCAGCCTTGAAATGCAGTAGAACGCAAGGGTTCTGTCCCACTACAAATGCTGGTTCTTGTTTTCGGTGTTGCGACCCGGTCAGTTCAAATCCCACGGACCACAGGAAGAGTAAGATAAATGAGCGGAGAAATACGTACACTACCGGAGTAGTGATTCGCTGCATCCGTACATCACTTCGAGCAATCTTTCGACTGCTTCTAACCAGCATCCGGGTGATCATCTTTCTAGTCTGTCTCATTCCTGGATGCTTGTGCCACTGGTTACGGAATGCGAAACGTTGTAAATGTATCAATCGAAGCAACAGTTTTCTATTCTTTTTGTACACAACTATCAAATTTCTGTATATTTTGAATCTCGTAGCACAACTTTGGTTTATGCCACATTTCTTGGGCATCGATTCGTATTTTTTCGGTTTCTATCTTTTGCGCGATTTGATAGAAGGGAGAAAGTGGTCACAAACAGGAAATTTTCCACGAGTAACATATTGTGATTTCGAAACGAAGAAATCTGGCAAAAACTACAAGTGAGTTCCCAAAATTTGTATTTTGATTCATCCTGTAATCCCGCCAAGTTTGCAAACTCGTCACAACAACATCGCCTATTTTGTATTTTTGTTAATAGATTCCAAATTTTAAATTTTTAAGCATTGTTTGTGGTTCACTGGTTGAAATTTGGCAAATGTTGATTACTGTTATATTTCGATAGGCAACCATCATTAAAACACATTATTTAAAAACATATTCCGTCCGATCGTGTTCTGTTTCATCTTTTAACAATCCACAACAACATTCAAGATTTCCAGCATGTACATGCAAACTAAGATTTTAACAAAAAATTTTGGGTTTCAAAACGTGTTTATTTCTCACAAAAGTGGAGTTAACAAGACAAGACTGACTTCCGAGAAATGATTAATTTACAAGAAATGTTCCTCTAAATGTAGAAAAAGACCTAGTCACTGACCCAGAAAATCAACAACCCATTGTGTCCTAATCAATTTAGATCAATTAATTTAAAAGTTGGGCGAGAGCCGTTGGCATATTACAAATACTTTTACGTTGTTCTCATTACGATATTTCAGTTTTGTACATCTTTCGTGATAATGTATGTTACTCTGTCTACTTTCGTCTGCCTTACGATACTGCTTGATTGAATGGTGTGAAAAAATGAGGCGAAATCATAAAAATACATTAGTTTTAACGATTATTTCAACTCAAGTTTTGATGGTAGCTTCTGATCCCGTATGTAATCCCATGACAAAATTCTATACAACGAAGATTAATTAGATTGCATTCTGCCAGAAACCAGTTATGGAGAGCACGTGATGGAAATGTGAGCACCACAATACATTGAAGTTTTATATTCTTCCCGTTTTTCCCAATTCGTCTATCGCAGTATGTTTTAAATCACTTTGTTAACTCAGTTTCAGCTAAAACGGATTTAAACTATCGTAAAAAATGCGATTACCCTTGCATCCTTTGGAACTCTTCTAAAACAGCACAACAGAGGCTCGGCCTGACCATTGTTAGTGGATATACACTTGGGTAGCTACAACTCGTAACTATCACAGTGTCGAATTCGGACAAATGATTCCCACAACCATGCTTGATTTCAAATGAGTATTCTTGTGTCTCACAACAATATGTTTAATAATATTTACTTTGATCGAGAAAACAAGGTACAGCAAGCTTCATGCTCTGTCATTTGGTGTTGTTTAGAATGAACTTTCACGAATGACGGAGAGAGTGTGGTTCACAGTGTTGAAACTCTGCAATTTAATTAATCACCAATAGTTGGCATGTAATTTTGAAACCTCTACATTTAGTGCATCGAGTTTCTCAAAATTGATTGAGATCTCTAATATATCGATCACCAAGACTCAATAGTTGTATAAATTTGAACCATGAGATATGTTGGCTTGTAAACTCATAGGTAATGAGATTAAACACGTGACATGCGCTCAACATAATTGCCTATCATGACTCCCGAAGACTTGCTGGATTATTCTCAATTTACTATTTGTTTATCCTACAGATACACACTACAATGTGTACTACCACTAAACCTATTCCTTGAGAAGATTTACGTTTTCCTATGGTTTTGGATGGTGTTCCTGCTCGGTTTGACCGCTTACAGTCTGATCAAATGGCTTTCTCGCCTCAGCTCTACATCCAGTCGCATTATGTTCATCCAAAATTTACTGATCCCATGGAAATACTCCGTTGGTCGTGGCACTCAACCTGATCAAGCATCGCTCAAAAGCTTTGTGGACACGTACTTGGATCGCAACGGAGTGATAATTTTGTGGTTAATCTCGATCAACGCGGGCGAACTTGTATCCGGTGAGCTTATTTATCATTTATGGGAAATATTTTGCCAGAGGCAGCATCAATTGAATCAGAACAACCGATGTCAACTGATGGACAAACGTACGGATCGAGGCTTGAAGATGACCAATGTTTCACACACACAAGTACCGGAGGCCTACCAAAACTTATCAAGGACGAACCTGTCGAATTTTGCCACACAACCTAGAAATAATCTGTACCGACCCGGCTTGTGTACACAT
The DNA here is from genome assembly GCA_013407085.1 of Atriophallophorus winterbourni. Classification (NCBI taxonomy): domain Eukaryota; kingdom Metazoa; phylum Platyhelminthes; class Trematoda; order Plagiorchiida; family Microphallidae; genus Atriophallophorus; species Atriophallophorus winterbourni. Next base: position 64,150 of record JACCGJ010000680.1, on the reverse strand, counting down.
TCACAACTCTGTTTTCATCAACATTCCATTAGCGATTTTAAAGTGTTGCATGCCGATGATATTCAGCATTTTCGAGGTGACTCAAGTTCAGATAGTATTGTTTAAATACGCATGTACCAAATTTCCAAACCGAGCAACGGAAAATAAGAAATTTACTAAACTTTCATCTTTTTGTTAATAGATCATGGAGAAATCTCCTAAATTGTAGCAGTTCAGTTGAATTACGTTATGCTTAAAGATTTGTGAAATCATTTTTGCGATTTCCAAAAAATGCATTTTTCTATCTAGGATTGATTGCCATTAATTGGTTCTAAAATCAGAAATTGTGGGAAAAGCACAAAGCAAAGTACCAGTCGTTTATGGAGAGTATTTCGACCGAAAAAGTTTAGGCGCCACTGGCGCCTCAACTAGAAGGCGTGGGTACAATCAGGCAACACATTACTGTAAATAAGTATTACATTCACGTTTGAGAATCCTTTCAAAATGAATGCATGCGCGCATTAAGTTTTCCAATGTGTTTTCTGAACAAAAAACACATCATTTCCGATGGAACCCAACTAAAATTAACCGAGAGTGAACATGTCAAGTGGTGGCTGGATTTGATTGGTCAAAAGTCATCAAACATTTGACGTATATTCAATAAAAATTCTGCCTTCTCATTCACAATACTTATGACAGTAAAAGGTTATATTTATCTTTCTAGTAAACCTTCCCTTATAATGCAGTACATACGTTATTACGCATGTGCATGATTATACCAAATAAATGAAAGCTGTGACGGAAAATTCTTATTTCATGCATTGCAATCACACATGGAGTGCATGCAAACGTTCAAACCCAATCTACATGCGTTAGGGCAGATGTGACTTTTGAGGTTGGTCCGATAAATTTGGTTCAACAGTGTCGTACAAGCGTAACTTGTTTAAAATCTTTATTAATTCACAAATTAAGCCATTTTTGACGCCTATTTTGATTAGCTGAAAAAGTGTAAAAATCATGAAATATTTAAACAGCAAGGGATGGGGATGTGAGCAACACATTACTTTAAACAGCATAGTTTTGCTTGGTAAACCAGCAGATTTCTCAACGGGAAAAATAACATACAAAAAGTATTTGAATGCACTTGAAAGGTAAAGGATTGAGGCCCATTGCCAAAGCAGGGGAGTTAATCAAAGGAATTAATGTTTATCACAATTTTACCCACTCGACCAATCGGACATCAATATGAAGTTCATGCGCATATGCACAAAATGGAAAAAGTATTCTGGATGGATAAAGATCGCGAGAGCGGTAATTGTCAATAGTGTGACATTCAGGCGAGTGAGGGTAGAGAGCGGCCGGAAATGATTGCGTCAGTTTATTTCAGGTCAACAAGTGGCAGGTGGCGAACATCTGACCAATTATCACATTTCGGTTTCATAGGCTCAACCTCATCGCTGAAGTCAATATGCCCAGCTCAATCGCGTTCAACCACGAATCCCACAATACAAGAGGAAAGACGATTGGTCAAGGGCGTTTATTACGCGCAAGACAAATAACAAAACACACGCCTATCTTATAAAGGAAAAGCAAACAATTACAACACTGATGCCAAACATGTCTGTCCCAGTTGTCACTTCGATTTGATTTGTCAATCGATTTCGTGCCAACCGGGATACTTCAAGCCATCGCCACCCAGGGATCGTTTGACCGACGATAAGAAATTGTATATCGTTCGATTGCGGCTGACGTTGTCCATCTTCTCATACTTCCGAAAATGTTGTCGCTTGAGCCGTTCTAATAAACTCTTCCGTAACCCGAAATATTACGATTCGCAATAATCGACGTCGAACTTTTCGACATTTCATGCTCATGGATTGTGCCGGTGCGAAAGAACTGCATATCATTCGAGAGCTTGTGATTCGCACTCATCACTAATGCACTTGGCACCTCCACAATATAGGAAAACACACTAGTTAATGTATAATATTGTTCACATTGCAAACACTTACTCACCATAAACGGTGTTTGTCTGTTTATCTTCATCAGATGGAGCCACCAAGTCAAGCATCAGTGAAACATGAAACAGTGGAAAATTAGTAAATATACTTGGGAGACCGTGTTAAATATACATTGTTTTCGTATACAGAAACACAAAGTGGTCAAGCACTCAGGATGCCCAGTTTTAGAGGGCACCTAATAAGATCGAGCATTGTAAAAGCTTAACTCGACTTTGAACTGTAAGCAAAAACCGAGGTCATGGTTCTACACTCGATATCAATTACTTCAAGCAAAACTACTACAGGTTAATTTTATTTATTTACTCAACGAGTATCTTCATTTTTATTGAAACATTATGATTAGATGCGAACTAATCTTTATATTGCCCCACGTAATTAGAAAGCATTACCACAGTCGTGAGTAATGATTCAATATATTTTTGAGTATTTATTTTTATGTCTAATTTCACTTATTGAAAGACCATTCGATTGATCAACCATGAATCTGGAAAAATTATATCTTGAAACCTAGTAAAGTGTCATTTTTAAAACAAATAGAACAACAATAATGGCATGTGATGTTCCCGATTCAGGAATAACATCAACCCTACGTTAGTTTGCGGAAGCCACACAGATGTTTAAACGAAACTTTCAGGGCCAATTCCTGTAGCAACATCTTGAAAATTTTAGCAAGTTTAGCAGTCAACTGTATCACCTTGTTTCACATTGTTTGATGGACCCATGGTGAGCTTACATCGTCGCCAGGAAACTTTTGTCTCGCTAAACAGTAGATCTGTCATTAGGAATAGTGGGAGTATCGAAATTTTAAATAATTTAATGTTGAATCTGGTAGATTTTGCTCATGTAGTAAATGTTCCCTTCTTCGGCACCACTGTTACCATAAACAGCTTTGAAGCCAATTTTGAACAGCAACGTTGTCGATGGTGTTGCTAGAATGAATTCAATTGCAACTTTGTCCAACAGTCTATTGAAATTATTTCTAGCTGCTCTAAGAAGGAGTAAGTATTCACCTGTTGGCATTCGTTTGAACAACAAAAATACTGAACGTTTCTCGTTCAATCGCTCGTTCAAGCATTCTTTGTACCAAAGTGGAAAGGACCACTCGCCATATGCCGTTTTAATTGATTGCCGCTTTTGCCCAATTATTCCGAAACTCCCATTCTTGGGAGATTGTGATTGTAACTGTTCGTCATTTTTACGCGTTTGTGTTTTGCCCTGGGCGGTGTTCAGCGTTTCATTTCAGAGCTTTTGATTGGCTCAAAGACTAATCTTTAAACGTAGATCTAAAAGACGTTGACACGTTTCAGTTGTTCAGTGTATCCTGAATGTAGCTGCACATTTTGACGAGGACTTGGTGATTTTTACCGATTTTAGCACTGAAATTACCAAAAAACATTTTGTTACATTCTTTCGAGCACGTTTGTGAGAATATGAGAAAACGCATACTTTACAGCATAAATATAGTAACGCATTCAAGATTTAGAGTCCTAATCTGTTTGCTCCCGTTTCTACTAATTTTGTAGGCTGATTAAAAAGGCAAACTCCACTCAATGAAGTCTAGGCTCATTATGCCGCTCCACTCTACACTTCACCAAGCCAGGCTCCAGTAGGCGCGTATAATGTATGGCAGCCAGGTTGAGTTTTAGCCATTTTACGTAATTGGTGATGATCATGGGTTTTCTCATCTCATTGATTTTTGGAACATCGTCATTAGATCCATGGATCATAGACCGCAAGTTATCAGGCTGCCAGTTTTATAAATGATCTCTTTTTTAGCGATTCGTATTACTAGCGTAGATAAATATAATCTGGACTTTCGGGGAACACCTAGAGTGATACATTTATGCAACATTGTCGATGCAGATGTTGCTAGGACGAAGTCAATCGCAACTACGAAATATTTTATCGACGTTGGCTCCTTAGCCATTTTGCATGTTTAGATATCACAAAGCTATATAGGTTTGAAATAATGGTTTCCATTACTTGCATGGGCAGCATTCATGAATTACCGACCTCCAACTCCGCGAAGTAAACTCACTTTTCGGCGTCAGTCAAGCGCCTTCACCCTGTCCACTGTATGTGGAGGCAGTTTTTTGAAACGCTGAGCACCATATATGCAGATCAGCAGCTAGACTTAGTTCCGAGACGCTCATATTTGAAACAAGCCTTGAAGTATCAATTGAATTAGGAACATATTCCTCAATCCATTCCGGATTTGAGAACCACGGAACCATACACAATGGACCACACCGATTAAAAGTTATTTAAAATTCACTAAAAACAACGAAAAATAACAATTCAGCATGAACCATTCATCAGTACTAAAGTACAATAATATCTACGATATATTGTATGTGTATGTACACCGTTTTTGTTGGTCGGACTTAACATTTCGAAATGCGAATTATACACTATCGTATTACAAAATGTACTATCTTGAATTTATAAATGTAATATCATCTGAATCGCATCCGATCTACATAAATGAGAGCTGTTCACATGAACAGATTGAGAAAGGATGCATCATGCCATATATTATGTAGCACTTGGCGCCACGTCGCATTAATAATCGAAATATTTTTCCGCATATAGAGAAGATGAAGACAGCTGTAAACAACGAGTGCTAGTAGAAGGTTCCTGCAGAAAACATATTGGCTCAATTTCCTTTCACGGTATGTTTAATGGGTTTACACGCTGAATTAATCACAGCGCAATTACATTGCAAAAACAAAAGTGATTCATGACCCTTTAAGTTGGTAGTTTCTACTAGTTCGTAATGTTTGGGATATTTTTAGGAACCTTGTTCAACGTAAGGATCTAATGAATGCGCTAACTAGGCTGTGAACGGAGGTGTTAAGACTGCATGTCAGGAGATTTTGTTTTATATGCGGAACATTGGTTTTTGAACAACGACAGCGCTATAAACACCAAATGAGTGTCAGCAGCAAACGCAAATTTACATAAATTAGCGTTATGGTAGAGTTGCATGAAAAATATTTGAGTTATAGCCTACCTGAATCAATCAGAGATAGAGAACAACATAATCTTTTAGATGAAAGGCAATTATCCCAATTAAAACCAATTTGACGATATTAGGAAATCCTTTGACAAATAGGGTCAATGTGACGACCAGTAACGAGCTACGATGAATATCCGCTGTAATTATAAGATTCGCATATAAGCATTCATTATCAAAACAATCTATTCGAGTATCTAGCTCTACATCCTGTGACTGCTTAACAAGGCAGTTTTCTTCGACATACAAATAAAACACAGCATAACTCGGGTAAATTAGCGTTGCTTATTATTGATACGACTTCTCGTGTTGAGATTTATCAAGGATTCAAGGATTTATGGTTTAAAATTAATATTTTACAACACCGCAGGATTACGGTGTGAATTAAAGTGTGAAAAGTATAATAGAATTAAATGAATAGAGTACATCACGAAAGTTGTACATTCGCATCTATCATTCCAATTTCACTCTAAATATCACCAGTCTAGGAGAGTCGACCACATGTTGGGTGAGGGAATTCCAATGACGACGGCAATCAATACGGGTACTTGAGATGCAAATGGATAATATGCGTCCACGTGTCACTTTCTTTTCACATCAAGTCGTATGTGCTTTACCCAGGCAACCAAAACAACGTTCAACCACACAAGACCTTACCCACTAGCTGCACAGATCATACACATCACGTGCATTAAGGTCATCTTTCCGGTCATTGTTACAATCCAGCAAGTATGATGAGTCCGGTCACCTGGCGACGCGGTTGTTTAATGATCACTAGCTAGCGGTGAAGCGAACTATCGAATATGTGAACGTGAAACCAATTGTTGCGATCGAAAGTGCAAAAAGCGAAAGCGGTTTCAGTCAAAGTGATGCAGTTTAATTAGTTTCGATCTGATAGAGTTGAATATTCAAAAAGACGAGATCTCCTGAACAGATACAATATACATCACTGCGAGCGATATAGCCCGCGTAGTGAAATATGGGTTTAAACACAACAGAATGAACGGGAAAAACAAGAAGAAAAATGGTTTCATTCATGTACACGGATTTTCAGCAATTATTTTTGTCACAAAATTAAGAAAAATATGACAAAAAAACCCTTCATCAGCTTTTAACTTGCAAGTCGCGCATTTAAATCTGAAACTGTGTTCCATTTCATAATTAGGTATCCAGCCAGGCGATGAACAATTGAAACGCTCAATTTTTTCATTTCTTGAGTAAGACAACTGGGATGACTTGATTAATGTTGGATCGAGTATTCTCCCGGAGAGGTCCACAACGTAATAAACTTTGGGACGAAAAAGGTCAAATGTCCTCAATTCACCCAACATTATCCTCCCTTCGTTGCGATACACGGAATAGTAGTATATTTTTCAAAATCATTTTAGCGCCACTGACTAATAATGGATTTGGAACGAAGTGAACTGAACGAAGTTATACTGGAATACTATTGTTACATAGGGTTGGTAAAACGAATCACGGCGTTAAAATATATAATCACAAAGTGATTCTAGGTCAAGGGCTCGAGGCGGTATTACACAGTGGCTTCAAAGTATAACCTTTTTCACCACTTATCCACTGTTTCACGGCTCACTGAACCTAAACTTTGTTTTATCATATGGGAAAAGCTAAATTACATAAATTACTTCGGTCATGCTACGGAGTTTTGAAGTATGCCGTTTATACGCTTGAATACACATTCCGTATAATTTTTCTGTTTCAAATACTGAACGATCAATTACTTGGTCAGTCAAACGATATTTCACTGGCCCATGAACTGTTTGTTCATTTAGTTCAGTGCCGAAAGCGTAACAATTTTGCTCGCACAATCGAGAATAATATTACAATGCGTGTCAGTTCAATAGACGCTAAATTGCGTGGTTGCCTAGACATCCGTTACCATGGTAATGAGCCAGTTAAGATAAATCATCATATCAGTCTAATATTCCCGATATTTTCGTTTATTGCGATTTTGCTATTGTGTCTAGGGCCAGAAATTCAGTAAAAGAATGCTGACAAATGGGCGGGAATACTTTGGATTTTGCGAAGACGTTTGATACAAATCTGTTCAAATGATGCTCATTTTTGATTTAACAATTAATACAGCACAGACAGATTGGCACCTTCGGTAATTGCAGCAATTTATAGATAACATTATGCATCCCTAAATAAAACTTTTCCCAGTGAAAGGCGGTTTCTTTATTATAATGTAAGCTTGAAAAATGATTCGATGTTGCGTTTTACCTGAGCAGAATAATTTGAAGAATAATCGTTCCAACAGAATTTTTTTCAAATATACTTTTTGGTTCCGGTTGATGAAGTGAGTTTTCAAGAAATTGTGAATCGTGTGAAAACTCAAAATCTGTTATACTATGTAGCTGCTACCGTAAACTCAACATATTTTCTTCTCAATGATTTTAGTCCTAGGTGAATAAAACGTAATTTTTTTAAATTTTATTCGAGTTTGAAAACTTTTATAGTGGTATTTCTTTGTTTACAATAAATTATGAAGGAATAAAACTACAATTAAATTTAACTAAATTAATCCTATTTTAAACTAATTTAACATTGAAGCCATTATCTTATAATATTAACTAGACCACGTATGCTCAAGCATGTGAATAGTAAATACACATTAGATAAGGTATAAGCTATGGACTCAAACATTCATTATCCATCTATTGCAAACACATATTTACACTCAACCGTTTATGCCACAAAAGCAAATGCACATTTGCACACCTTTGCTGGAAATTTGTATAAACCAATAAAGCCATTTTCTACTTCTTCTTTTTCTACAAAAACTCATAATTTGGCCCAAAATTCTATGATAAGCAGAAACCTTTAACCTGCTAGGTATTTCAGACATATAGATCAAATTCAATTTCTTTGGTCAAATAGAATGGCGAAATAGCATTTGGATATACACAAGTCTAAGCTTCAGAACTTGTGTTGTGACAGCATAGTGCTGACAGCAAAAGAAATAGAAGGTGATCTTCTCTGAAACAGATTTCGAAAAAAAGTGTATTATCAAACCTAACGAACGCGATGAAATAGTTATGTTAATTTAGAAGCACAATGTCCATGAAAATGTCAGATATATTGAAAGACGAATTTCAATTATTCATCGACGAAATTCAAGGTAATTCAAGGTTTTTAATGGTCTAAAAAGCAACAAGCTTAACAGCAACCATAGGATGGTAAAAATTGAAATTTAAGTGTATAAACTATATAGGAACATAGATTAAACAGTATATAAGTGACAACAATTTCGGTCGATCATGAAAAGAATTTACCAGATAAAATGATTAAACGGAAACTTGTGAACAACGGATGCGGAACAATTTAAGGTGATATGCAGTTTCCGATACAGAACTAGCCAGCCATCTAGTTTCACCGAAGGGCACATATCCCTAAAAACCCAAAAAGATGCACATGCCAACAGAAGATAAGAAACTTCAGTAATCTTCACTTAAACATAAGGATGACACACCAAGCGAACCGCTACCCATAAATTTGAGCAACTTTTCAAAAGGATGTTTACTTCTAGAAAAGTAAGAATAAATTTAAACAAAAAGCGGCATTCAAACTCCAGTTTGTGTATAAGCAATCTTGTTTGACAAACTGAGTGTAAAATTACAATTCATCTGCTCCTGTGTAGTAGATACGTTGGCATTACGGCACGGAAGCTATTACAGCGAATTTATGAACTCCGTCTAAGTCAGTTGAGTACGGGTCAATAAAACAAGAAGCACATTTGATCCCAAGACACCGAATGAAAGTTGAAAATACATGCTCAGTCGTCTACATGTTTCCCAATAACGATTAACGAAGACTTGACTGGTTCGTTTTGCGGACAGCTGATGCAATGAACATCAAAATCTTCCGACCGCAACTATGTGTTTCTAAACGGTTAGTTCGGTGTCCTTTGTTACCCTAACCATCATCGAGACCTACTGAAGCACTATAATTGATATCGTGTGATATGGAATTCCCGTTTAATTCATATTACTCAAATCATTTTTTTAATCACTTTCATCTACGCATTGTAGAGGTTGATTCGAAATATCGATAAGGAAATCCTTTGCTTTAGTAAGAGTATTTGGCTAGCAAAATAGGAATTTTTGAGAAAGATCACAGAACGTATCGAATCGCGCTTCTCGGGATACAAAGATTTATCACAATTTGGCGTGTTAGGTCGTCGCCGTTCGGTTGTCATCATGTTTGACACCCTTGAATTGGGAGACACTTCTTCTTACTGGAATTCCGTGAGATCTCTCGTCACAACACGCATGAAATCTTTATTCGCGCGACCGAGAAATTATTTCTATGGCGTAAATAGGATAAACAAATCTACGGTGGAAGAAATATACTCTTAGAACTGTTCTAATTAATGTCGAATTAGTGATAACAAGATTAATATAGCTAATCAAAAATGCCTGTTTATTGAAACTCACAATACAATCAGTCAGTGATCAAAGAGCAAAGCACACAATGCTCACCGAAATGATTACGCGGATATAGACAAAATGGATCCAACGTTAAATTAAGAATTCAACGGTTTTTCTGTTAAAATAGGTTTAAATAGCCAGAATAATCACAACAGCGCAATTAAAACTTCACATGACGTAATGCCGTAAGGGTTGATGCAATTGGCAAGCAGATTTAAACAAAAACAACTAAAATCTTCTTGATGCGGTATGATTGAACCATCCAAGTGAAAATATTTCGAGAGCAAGTCAAACCCAAGCAAACGCAGCGAAATTTTGGATTACAAATGTTACAGGATTCAATAATAATCATTCAAATATCAAATATTTATACAAAACAAAAAATATAAAGGGTCAGAATGTTTGTAGAAATGTGGAGTACATTAGCAGCGGGTGCTAAACAGGAGCATTATGATGATACGCAGGGCGCCACTCTCCGGCAAAATGCAACAACAGGAAGCACGAAACAATATTCGCTAACCAGCAATAATTCGGGTTTCGCAAGAATTGATCGAGGACGTTTCGCGTGACACCAATCTCGGGACCATGAGCAGATGGACAGGTCATGCACCATTGATCGTTGTGCAATTGGTCAAGGTAGGTGAAAGGAGCTCGATTTAGCGAGTGTTTGAATCGTACCGGTCGGCACAAAATCAATCCCAAATCAGATCAAAGTGTTGAGACAGTGCTGTGTTATCGAGCTTTACCTAAATAACAATAATGTGTTATTCCCTGGTCATGTGCGTAATATATGCTTTAACCACCATAGTGTTGTGGGCTTCGTAGGCGAATGCTATTAACGTTGAACGTGTTGACCCCATGGATGAACCCGGATGTGATCGGCATGTGAGCGCGAGACGCAGGTGTTGAAGATGTTAGCGTTTGATTGTCTTCGAAGCATGTGTAGCGATCGTAATAAGAAACGCGGTTTAGCCTTGACTGACCTGACGCGACTTACATCTCCATACCTTCTCACTCCATATCATATACTCATTTTTGAATGTAGATGTGCAACGCCCCGCGCCGCAGTCCTAGACTAATTAGGATGATTCGAAACTCCGATAAACATTTGTTTTTCTGAAATATCTTTATGAGGCTGAATTTAATCAATATTAATGATCAACGTTTGGACACTTGGTCTATCGTGTGGAATGGATCCACAAATATCAAGTATGAAATAATTAAAATATATGCATAATAAAGTCAAAATTATTCAACACATTAAACAATGATTTCGTTTGTACACAAAAATAAATTGAATCTATGTGCCTCACAAAATACTCCTGGACTTGCAGACCCACACACCCCATGACCAGTTTCGAGCTGTTCGCACTCAACAGGTGGGGACAATATGATCATGGTCCGCATGCCTTGAAGCAGTGAAGAAAATGTAAACAAGGTATGAGCATCACATTTCATCTATCTCTGTTACTAAAATATTTTACACCGTTTAGATGACTCAAAATATGTTCCGCTTAGTTTACGCCACTTCGTTTAAAGATGACAAAACTTTCATTTAAACGTGATGATGCTATTTTTCGGTGTTTTAAACGGCACGTGCTATCGAATTCCAAAGCAAAATGGCACACATTGTGTAGGAAAACCTGTGGCAGCCTCGGCATGACCGTGAGTCAGATTATTAGTATTTTTTCTCTGTCCACCGGTCCGATTGCATTTCAATCACTTTATCAGAACAAGTTTTTCTACGTGAAGACGTCTGATTCGCATTTTACCTAGGTTTCCTTCTTCCTTATCTAAGCGGCGATCTACCTTAACCAGTTCCAGCGAATAACGAATTCTAGATAAAAGTTTAATGTTAACTTTTTTTAAATTTTCTTTAGATTAGATTTTCATTTCTGATTGATTTAACTACTATGTCTTCCGTTGGTTTTTACGTGTAAACAATATATCATGTTAGAGCCAAGTTAAGTTAGGGCATCGCGGATAAAATATCATGTATCATTCCAAATAGGGTGTGAGTAGTGTATTCCAGAATGATACTAAAATATTTCATAATGTTGCGAGGAGCTAACATGGACGAAATTAAGACTTTTAATAAAACGAGTTGAATACAGGATTTTGTTATAAATAAATGGTTTATAATTGAGCCTCTGCTATGTAGTCAATCATTAAAAATATTGAGTCTGATAAAAAAAATTGAATATATCTTTCAGTAAAGGCCGTGGCCACGTCGTAGATAACCGTCTGCTTTTCATGCGCGTGGGACATGGTTTTTATCAGTTCTCCACTACACTCAAGTGCCGTCAATGCTTGGAAAATAACTGACATAACCCAGCGATTTACCCAGCTGGCGAATAATGTCAGTTCTGTTACGCTTTATCCGGATATTAGCACAAGTCCTTTTGTAAATGCTGGGAAGCGCAGTACGGAATGGGGTCGAAAATGAGATCCTAGTGACTTGTAGGACATCAACCTATGGTACAACATAAGAGCAGGAAGAGTCATAACGTCCTACAAAAGCAAAATCAAAACCATAAGTATTCGGTTTGTAGGGGAATCGCGTGAGAACGCTTGGAGTGACAACCTATTTTGAAACAAAAGCAAATAAATAAACACATCAGCCTTTGAAGTGTAGGCGATTTCTTATGTTCGACCAAACGAGATCAAGATGTTCAAGGCTAGTGTTTGACCCATTACCACAGAACTGTTTGGCAAATGTGACTACTGACAACCATCCCAGACAAGCTGAATACGAGATTGACACGTTATTTGCGCATAAGATAAAAGCGAGTGTTTCTTTATTTTTCATTTGTCTACTAGACGCTTGATCAATTGGTGTTTACGTGCCTTGTGGCTTAAGGTGTGGTTAATCGGATGTGAATTGATATTTCAACAAGAAAGGAAATGTGACCAGATTAACTTTGTTTCGAGTCCCCTCCAGTCTACGAATAAACTTAAACGCTGTCTGGCCTCGATTTTCCTGGCGCAGTACCCGACGGATACGTAGTAACCTGTTGACATTCAAAATCCTGCATACTGAAAACCATCCCCTTAAACACTTGCTAAATCCCAATGGCCTTACTCGAACACGAACACATTCCGCATTCCGCATTCTCGATTGGATATTCGTCGTAATTTTTTCTCGGTAAGAATTTGTTTCACTTTGAACTATTTGCCTGAAGAAATCACACGCTCAGAATCTGTTGAGGTTTTCGCTCCCAAACTCGATGAGTTCATGACGAACCATGCGGTATGTGACTGTCCCTATTAATTTTTGTGATTTTTTATTTTTTTATATATATCCCATATACCGTGTCATCCTATGGTTATTGTTAAGCTTACTGATTTTTCCTACCATAAAATTTTCTGAGTTCTGAGTTCTGAATTGTGGAGCATGGGTGTCGAAGCGGAAGTTTTTTTCCATTACTTTCACTCGTGAAGTTTATCATATAATATACAGTGAGTATTTTGTTTCAAAACACAACTGAAACATAGGTTCTTTATTACTATAGCACATGATGACGATAAAAACCGATGTTATTGAATGTTCAATTGAAATTGATAACTATTGCAACTGTTTGCAGTTGCTTTCGCATCTTCAAATAAGTTGACTGACAGCGGTGTTGCGTGTGACACGTTGCAAACGTTTGATCCAGGAAGGCTGTGCGTGAAAAAAATTGACAGTAAACTTTCCTTACCAAATGTAATGATATACAAACAAGCATTCGCAACATACACGCATCTGTCACAAAGGGAAAATAAATTTATCTTCAAGTTAATTAATGGTATAGAGTGACATTTTCCTTTGATGCATGACAGCAGAAGCCTAAAGAAATTTGTTGTGCAGTTCATGAAAAGCGTGATTGATTGCATTTTCCAATCGAGATGTTCATGCTCACTCTTCTATAAATTCTGTAGCATCTTGAGTCATATATTTTTTATATTCGTTCGATTTTTCGACGATTTTCCCTTGGTTCGTTCACGTATGTACACCTGTTTCCAGACTATGCTGCCGAAACTTAGACGCCATGTCTCCAAAAAGATAATTTGATCATGGACCGTCTATGTCGTCAAGAGTCTAAGCTAACCACGTTTTTGAAAATATGCTATACGACTTGATCTCTATCACAAATGTGAATGTGGCGAGATCTTATCCTTGCATAGAAAGTTCTTGATGCAATTTCCCACTCTCCGAGATAACTTATTACAGGTTCGTACTGCTCGCAACATCGGATGGAAAGGTTGCATTTTAAATATTCTGCACTTCATACGGAACTGTCACAAGCATTTTCGTTCAGTGTGCATATGCTTGGTTTTGAATCCCCCAAATGCTATTTTGCTAAAAAGCTCCGAGTAGTGGCATACATGCGCGACTTGTGTACCATTCCTTCACTGTTTCAAGCACACGCGGATCCTGATCTTCCTGTCCTTGTCTGATGAGTGCAAACAGCACGAAACGGGTCGTGAGGTATGTGTTTGTGTGATGGAAATGCATGCAAATGAGCATTATTGTCCCCTAGTATAGCTTTAATCAAATCTAAACTTGATGGTTATGTGCGAGCTAACCCGAATATTTCCATCACCTATTGACAAATTATTTCTGAACCTTACCTCATTCGCGATGACCGATTCAGCTTATTTATACGTTTATTATGCTACCTATATATCAACCCTGTGGTTATTGCAAAGTTAAATGCTTTTAAACAAGAAATCCTATATCTTGATTTTAAGGATTTTTCTGTGTCTGGTTGTGTGACCTCCTTCGGTCGATGTCGACCATAGATGTACATCACGACCGCGTGAATGTTCATGTTTTGCAACTTTTTGAACGACTAAACAGTCCGATTCGGGAGGAACAATCTCTCCCGCAGTGCTTGCAACGATAGTCAGAACTCTGTTGTATTGCATCAGTTGCACGCTGGCGGCGTGATCTGCGTTCAGCAGCCAGGAGCTGTATTTGCTCCTCCCCGGCTTGCAGTCGACGCTTTACACAATGCCTCCAAAGTGAGCGGTCAAGAGCAAGTTCTTCCCAACTTGCGGGGTCAATGTCAAGAGCTTTCATATCTCTTTTGCAAACATCTTTGTACCGCAAGTGCGGTCTGCCCAATGGTCGACTTCCTAATTGCAACTCACCGTAGAGTAGATCTTTCGGAATACGACCATTTTCCATTCTATAGACATGACCAAGCCACCGCAGGCGGCGCTGACGTAATAGGGTGAACATGCTCTGTAGACCAGCTTTTGAAAGCACTTCAGCGTTAGTCACTCTGTCCATCCACGATATGTTCAAGATACGACGGATACTTCGTAGATGGAAAGCATTCAGCTTCCGTTTGTGTCTTGCGTGGGTGGTCCAGGTTTCACTGACGTACAGTAAAGCATTTAGTACGCACGTGCTGTATACAATCATCTTTGTTTTTTCAGTCAGCTTGCGGTTACCCCGAACACGAGAGTTCAATCGGGACTCTGCCAATCCGCTTATCAATCTCCGTGTCTAGCGAGAGTGTCTGGTTGTATGTCAGTAAATAATTTAGTACATGGTACCGTTGAAATGCTTCCCTGATGATTTTAAAAGTCTTTCTGTTGAAACGTCTGCACTCG
This sequence comes from Atriophallophorus winterbourni, assembly GCA_013407085.1. NCBI lineage: Eukaryota > Metazoa > Platyhelminthes > Trematoda > Plagiorchiida > Microphallidae > Atriophallophorus > Atriophallophorus winterbourni. The sequence continues at coordinate 49,082 of JACCGJ010000680.1, read as the reverse complement.
ATCAATTATTTGTTTTGTGATCATTTGTTATGTAGAACTTCGTGAAATAAAATTTCTTACGAAGTTATTCAATAGTGTATCATCTTGTGTCAGTGAAAATATTGCTATCATGCATAATTATGAAACCACCAGCAAGTTTAGCTGCTTGATTCAGTTGTTTCTAGACCAAGGAATATCGAACTAACATCACATAGTAAACAGTGTCTTCTAGGTGTATAACAAAGAAGGCTTAGCGAGAATATTAGCATGTTTAGTTTGTATGCATGTGGGTGGTTCCAAACAATTATCAATCTAGTCTATGACAAGTAAGTGTGGTAGGCGGGTCACCCTGAATGGAATCATATCGAACAAGCTCATTGAATCAGATTAATAATTGCGCTTTTTGAGCAACACACTTGGTTAGTTGCAAGCTTTGATATTACTATTTGATTACCATCAAAATTATTCTTAGACGATTAAACATTTGTATGAACATACATACACATTTGTATGAAAATACATATAACTAAAATGAAAAACTATTTATTTGAATAATAAGATCGATTTACCATGACTGAAAACATAATGGAAACGCAAACCGATCGCAAAATGATAGTCAGGTGGAAAGAGTGAGATCAGGTTCACCGAGAGTTGAAACAGTGGAACGGGCTATAGTTAGATTGATGGTGTTTCTATACACTTACGTGACGTACACTCCGTCGTCCTTCTTGCAATACTGTCACGTCAATTGTACTCTGAGCAGAGCCGTACGGATTTTTCGCTAAGCAAGTGTATCGACCGGAGTGTTCAACCATAAGCTGTCCTCTTGGTATACTAAATTGGAAACAGAAATCAAAAAATGAGGAATCCGCCTTATCTTGGGATTCGAACTTTACAATAATTCGTATTATTTGAGGAATGCATTGAATAGATAGACTTACGAGAAAATATATATTCTTCCATAGGCGTATTTCTTTCCTAAAACCATCGGATGTCGTCTCTCAGTTGGCGGTGTCAGGCCAATGGGTTCGAAACTCCAGTCAACTTCCGCTTCAGGTGAGGACGACTCGTCCGTACATTGAAGTGACATTTCATCGTTCAAAGTGTAACTTGCTGTGGCGCTGCTGTATATTGCAGGCGGAGCTGGAGGAAATGTTCAAATTGATTTTTAAAAAAATTGAGCAAGTAAAATAACTGAAATGTCAAATTAAAACGTAAACAGATAACGTTTTGGCATAGCTAACAGTCAACCCTTCATCTGAAGTTTATCATAAGAAGGACACCGACTTGAGGGCGATGATGTAATGCTGTGTATATTAGATTCCCTGCTACGAACCTAGCAGCCATGCAACAACTCTACAAAGTTAATTGGTGTTCAGGTGTAACATAGTTTTTTACATATCTACACAAAATAAGTTTTAATTTTGTGAATAGCAATAGTGGCTGGCCGTTTATGCAACTAGATCCTAAAATTTCAGAAATAGGTGAGCACACCATTGGTTTAACCATACTTTGCGAAACACACTGAATTTGGGAAATTAAATCAAAGTTTCAAACGCTAGTTATGTGTAACCCCGATGAGAAAAACTCTTTTTCTGATGAGAAAAATCAGAGTCCTTCATTTAAAGAAATTAAAGTGCAAATAAATTTTCAACTTACCCTTCCTATTCAGACGAACCTTCTTTGATTCCGAGTGCTTGAAGTTGTACTCTTTCAAGTGTAAGCTGATTGAGCATTGGAAAAGGCCTTCGTCCGTGTAGCGCGTGGTATTGGCGAAAAAGAAGAGTTTGTCTCCAGTCGGCAAAAGTTCCTCGACCATGGCACACTCTTCATCAAGGCACTGAAATTTCCACCGATTATAGTTGAGTTCATTTTTGCCGTATATTGATGGCTTAGGCTAATCTGGTTTACCCCAAATATAGATACGAAATTTCTAAACGCAATTCAAACTTACATTATAATGGTCAACTAATTTTCCTGTTTTTATTGTTCGTAATAATCTAATAGAATTTAACTGAATAGATACTCTTAACGGAAATTGAAAGATAACCTAAGAAGAAGAAAATATTGCAAAACAAACCTTTTGCCAAGTTGTCACGGGCTCTCCGTAGGCTACTTTTGGCAGACAGGCAAGTTCGTAGTCGTCCAGTGCTTCGAAAGAGTCTTGCGGAATGACGGCTTCGTCGAGAATTAATTCAGATGGTTTGTTTCTCTTCAAGGTCACCTTCTGGATGACGGGCTTCTCTGTTGAATTAGTGGGAGTTTGGTTAAAAATGAAATATTATTGTGTAGTGATTAGTGATGTTATTGGTTGTTGAGAACTTACTTCGTACAGTCATAATAAACGGGCGTGATATTGTATCGAAGGTAGCATTGTGTATAACCGTGCACTGAATTTCATAAGTCGATTCTAATAGATCCGGATTCTGTGGTAGTTGCACGGAATTCAGTACAAGTTGATTGCTTTGCCAACCAGAGATCTCTTCAGCCGGTTGATTTAATCCTTCAGTTCGTAGAATCGATCCATCATTTGTCCTAATTTCCCATTGATACGCTTGTGGCTCAACCCGTTCGCCAGTCGCAGCATCTAAAATGTGATTAGATGTGAAATAAATTAAAGCAATTTAATAAAATATCTCTCGGTAATTAAAAAGAGATCGATAGTTTCTATGAAAAATTCAACTCACCAAGTACAAAACAGGTCAAAGTTTTTGATGAACCCGTAAAAGTGTAAACGCGGCCTCTTGATTCCTCGTCGAAAATCCTTACGTTGTATTTATCTTCAATTCCTTCAAAATAAAAAAAAACGTTTGACTAACTTGGATGACCTTTCTCAGGGGATTGAGCACATGTTAACAGATCTCACGCTCAGTGTTAAAACTAACCATGAGTTATTTCCGAAAACACGTAATCTAAGTTTACCGCTAGTTTGAGCGACAGGAAAAATCAGATGCTTGTTGTTTCATGCAATTTTATCGAGAGAGCGATGTAATGAAATATGTTTAAGTGCATCTGAGTGTGATTAAAAATTGAAATAAATTTTTTTTAAAGTAATCGGTCATAGTATTTTTAGTACCGTTTCAAGTCTGACACATCATTTTTGAGATCCTGGTTACATATATTTTTTATTTATCAATATTCGGTCAGTTGTATTCCAGTTGAAGTCAAGTTTAAGCGATTCATTTATTAGACTGCGTGTAAAACGCGGTCGGCGATTGACTCGCTTTATTACTGAGGTCCCAATTTCGGCAGTGCGTTAAATCCATTTGACACCGGAAAGATTAACCTGAATTCCCTCACAAAATCATCGGTATGGAATAGTTACTTACAAGTTGACTCAACATCGTAGGAATAATCCATTTTCCATGCTAGAACAATTTGACTGTTCAATGAAAAAGAATAAATGCAAAATGAGAGAGAATGTTCGGATGTACATAAACTTACTTTGCAAAAAGACGATTTTCTGAGCTATCACCTGATCAACAGAATCCGTAAAAGCACGGCACTGAAATTCAGCAAGTTTGTCCCTAAACGAATACGCATCCGATTGAATTGAAATACTGTGGTTAGTCTGGGAACCAATTGTTAGCGTTTCTATTCTCGGTGGTCGGACAGGGAACAATTGAGATGGGATCGGAACATCCCCGGGTATTTCTGGCTGTCGGTAATACCAGATCAGCTGAGGTATCTGTCCCATCCTGGAGGCTGGTGCACGTCCACTAGCGGATGTTACACGGCAAATCAGCTGGAAAAGAGTACAAGTTAATAGTGAGTGTACCATTGGCTCACTGTTACACGTGTCAGCATAATTTCCTCCAGATACATGCATGATACAGTATGCATTTATTCGATTCTTAAATTGAAACTAACTAAATTTATTAATTTCATACTTGAACGATATTTAAAACAATAAAGTTGAACAAACTGGAACTCCTACAGTTATAAGTATTGTGTTCTAGTTACTGTCAAGATTCAATTTGTGACGAACACCAAGTCATCTCAATGAACTATTATTTTACTGAAAGATATTTCACAACATAAATCAGTAAACATCACCAAAGCACAGTCGTGAGTTGTATGAATGGATAAAATCCTATTTCATGTTATCCTAATTATGTGATCAATTAAATGGTCCAAAAATACACGCTTTATAATTAACATACGCAAATCCACCTGTTGACTGTCTAGACTAGATGATTTTGAAGCAGTTCCAATGCACAGTGCTCTCGTAACGTTTTTCTGCTCGTTTACTAGCAACAACAGAAACGATGTACAGGAAGTTACTTATGTTTTTCTCGAAACAGCTGTTCAACGAATAACGATGGATACTCTTTGTATCAAATTGTTGTATTATTACATCAATCATAAATGTTGTTCACGTGATTTTTAATGAGGTCGAAGAAAAAAAGTGAATAGGAATTTCGAATTTCAATCGGACAGTCCAGGTTAGAATCCTAGCACGGTTGCACATTTCAGGAAACGTTCTCAATTCCGCCACAATCCTTTCCGAGTGTAAATTGGGTACCAACATTAGTTGAAAAACTAATTGAGCAATCATAGCACCCAGACTAGCTGGTGTAATTCCATCACTCGTAGAGCTTCGTGCTAAAGATGAGCACTGGCGAGTTGTTAATAAATTGTGTTTTAAGTAACAAACGTGCACACGCGTTCTTCAATTTTTGTCTGTAGTGTTTCAGCAAAAGCCTAAACGGCGCAGCAGTAAAAATGGCACAAGCTGAGCGAGTGGTTGTGTCCTTGAGGCCGTTTAAATATTTAAAAAAATGTAACAAATACCAGATATCAAATTGATACGCACATTTGTCCGGATAATAACAACGTTATTCGTTGACTTTATGCAGTTAGTATTAGACTCTTTCTACTATCGGTCTGTTATACTAAAACATCAGTTCGTGAAATTCCTATCGCTATCCAATCTTGAATTTGCAGGAGAGTATAACAAACAAATTTACAATATATACTATAAATATAAATTATATTTGTTCTGTTATGCAATATCACAGTATAGAGATACGAAATTGCATTTGGCCAGTGTACTCACATCGAAAGGTCTTTGATTCCGTGCTAAGACAACGTAATTATTGCCGCCCGTGTGGAAAACTTCGTTTGTCTTTGAAACAATCTCAAGCACAAAACTATCGTCTGAAATCAAAAAATGATGTATATTTTAATTTGTTCTAACAGTTCTCGTATTACATTTTAGAACCATCTTTCTTTTATTTAAACAAATTGCAACGCGAGACCTACATTATCTGACTAATAGATAACCGCGTACGTAGACAGGTGTAGTAGTCTTGTCTTGACCAAAGTATAACATCAACTGCCGTCAAAATGCTAGTTTTGATTTCTGCATATCTGATCAATAAGAACCAGAATGCATAATGTTGTCCGATACATGTGATAACAACTATCAACCAACGCACATTCAAACAGATTTGGCAGGCGTCACTTACGGAAGGGAATGAAATTTGTAGCTACTGTATTGCTGTGCTGGGGTTGCATGGTTGTTTTTGGATGCTTCGTTATCCTAATAGATGGCGTTCTCAGCTTAAGGCGTGTCTACTCACGATGAGGTGGCTGACTTCAAAGGGTGCGGTATCTCACGAAGTTGGTAATTAAGTACGGTCAACTATTTTCTACAGATTTGCATGCTGCTACTTTGAGGTGAACAACATCGGACCAACTGACCGAAAGTTGAGCACAAGACTGTAGGTTGATCATTCATCGGTACTTCAAAAATAAAAATGTTTGAAATCAATGCACATTGATGAAGTCGGAGAGCACAGAAATAATTATTAAATTTCATCATCGTCAACCGCGGGAATTCCTTGAAACTTGGCGCTTAACAACATCTTAAATCAACTAGATTCGCCAGATTACTATAATCTATAAAACAATACATACATACATGTGGCAAAGAAGACACAATATGAGCTTCGCCAGCCAAGTGTAGGGATAGTAAGAAGCCGTATAAAATTAAAGATAGCTGATTGCATGACACTGAAGATGTGCTCTAGTCTGATGACCAAACGTGCAAGTTGAATCTACGAAATTTTACCATACACCAAGTGCAAATCATCCCGTCGGTAAAATGGCTACTAAAAAGTCGACAAGAAAATCGCTGAGCTGAACATTCTCCATGGAAAACAACCTCAAAATGCTTTAATTATAAAAGCTATTTAAAATCTTGGATCCAAGACACGAAGGAGCACCAAGTATACTCAGCGACAATAAGAGTCCTTATGATCTATATAATATGACTTGCTCATATAATTGCTGGGATTTCAATCCTGCTGAAATAAACAGTCACAGAATCTGGGAACATTATGCATCTACAGTTTATTGTGGTGAAGGAGAGAAAAACCAGTAATGGAAGCAGGCAATGGAAGCTGACGCATTACATTCTACTAAATGATTCATTTCAAAATCAACAATCAATTGTACTCTAGCTTTATCAAATTAATTTTCGATTACATTATTTCGTTCAGATTGGATAAGAATCAAGTCCATCTTTATGCCCTAGAAATATCACATAAATTTCTCACGAGGGAAGGATAGTAGTTTTCTAGTCATTGAAACAGAGCTGGCGCTTGAAAAGTGGTATTTTAAAAATGATTATCAAAATTGCATGCAGACGCGTATGCGTAACCTCTCAAATAAATTACCTAATTCATGTTCCGTAACTGTAGAAGAACTTGAGGTGGTATCACCTTCAGTGATTGGTGAAACCGTTGATAAAATGGTTGTTACATCTGCTGTACCATCTCTGCCTTTGAACTTGAAATACGGAGAACTGTATTGTTGGTTTCCAGGAGTTTCCAAGGGAATCGCCACGTCCATTGGTATAGGAGCTCTTAAAGTAGCGATACATCTCCCGCGAATTGGATTTGCAACCGAGGGCACGCGATAACCATTTAATTCCAGTATGTTTCCAGAAGTAAATGTGATTTGATTAGCCAACGTCCCGGGATTAACTGGTTGGCCCAGATCATCCACGAATTGCCAGTTGAAACTATTTGGCTCCACGACTGCCTCAGAATTGCGTTCATCTGAAAAATCAAGAAATTCGGTTGCAATGATTAGGATTACTTCAAATTGGAAACATTTGGCCGGGTGAATAGGAGCCAGCCCAGTGTCATTTTGCAATTAAATATTATTGCGTTAACTTTCGTGAGGCCTACCGAACACAACGCAAGTGAGTTTTAGCGTATCACCCGGATCACCAACAGCATTTCCAGATTCATCCAATCCGCGAACCTGGACTTTGAATTTTTCACCAGTCACTATAATGTAAAGAAACGTGAAATGGTTAGATATGCAATGGATCCTAGCCAGGTAAAAAAGTTAGACTGTTGATTTTTAGGCATTGTAGGAAAATTACTTTGGATAAACAAGTAGCGCTTGTATGCCACTGTGGATAAGGCGGGTAAGACCAACCTATTCAATCCCGTGTCCAAACACATGTATAATGTGGATAAACCCATGAATCAAAACGCTCATTTGCATGCATTTCCATCACACACACCCCACGACCGGTTTCGTGCTATTTGCACTCATCAGGTAAGGACAGTAAGATCAGAATCCGCATGCGTTTGAAACAGTGGAGGAATGGTAAACAAGTAATGCTTGTATGCCACAACTGGACAAGGGTGGTACGACCAACATGTTCAATCACGTGTCCAAACACATGTAAAACGAGGTTAAACCCATAACCATGAACCAAAACTCTCATTTGCATGAATTTTCGTACAACGCTACTTGTTTACCATCCCTCTTTGTGTGATAAAAATGAATGCAAATGAACTTTTTGGGTACCTCGGGGAAATTTATTTATGGATAAGAAATCTGTTGGATATACACCTGGAAACTGGAAGCTTTTATTTAACAGTTAAATAGTTATATTGTACAAAAATTTACTGGGCTAGAATTTTATTTTGAGTTGAGCAGTTAATAACAACATTGGATGTGAATAATCATTAAAACACGGAAAGGTGAGCCCGCCGTAATCTTGGAAATTCAACTGCTTCGCATGAAACAAATTTAATTTTGAGGTAAGCGCTAGACCAAAAGCGGATAAAAGTACACAAAATCATTCTTTCTTCCCTTATATTTCAACCTATTATAATTTGTTTGCTCCTCACGGTTTTATTTTTTAGCGCTTCAACATAATCATCAACCTTTTACGGGATGGTGTTCAGAATGATACAATGATTGCCCAAATTATTCAAACAATGTTTCTCTAATAATCAATAATTGTACAGACGGAACGCAAATATTGACTAATTAGGAAGGGACAACATACATTTAGCAAAATATTTAAATAAAAATTTATAAATTAGCAATAAGTCTTCAAATATTTTGCTGAAACGGAACTAGATGAACTTCAGCTTCCGGGCTGATCTAATGTCTAATTTAAAAAAAATTACCGAGGTGTTTCGAAGATGTAACACAAATTCAATTGTTAGGAAATTGAGGTTTATTTCGTAATCATGAATCTCAGATATAAAATCTAAGTTTCGCAAGGCAATTTTCAAAATACTGCACTACTTGTTCGTTTTTCGTAATTGAGCATTGTTCAGTTGTGCTCCGATGACACAGATAGTTGATACGTAATACAATTTGTACATCAGAATGACTCATTTTAATTGAGTGGAGTTTATTTCACCGAAAGGATAACGAATTCGGTGTTGACGTTATTTTTTGATGTTAACAATAACATAAAGCAGGTGGTTTTATCTTTCGTGTGTTAACATCTGAATAATCATTTGCGGCAATTGGAATTCATTCGGCATACATTCCCGCGCCTGAATGAATACATACAAGACGGCTAGATCAATGGTCTAGCGGATCACATTTAATCTAGAACGACACGTACCATCATAATTATCCTCGTTAAAATACAATTGATAAAAATAGCTACGATTAGTAAAACAATTGTGTTGATGTAAATGATCAAGTTTGACTAAAATGTTCTCAGTTCACACAATTGGCCAGACAGTTTGTCACCTAATTTGTTTTTTGTTTGTTATAACAAAATAATATAAAATTGATGTGTTACTCACATCCCCCGAAATTACACTCTACTACCAGTTTCTGGCTGTTTGCCGTCATCAGGTGGAGACAGTATGATTAGTTTCAGTGAGCCGTGAAACAGTGAATAAATGGTTAACAAGGTTACACTTGAATGCCACTGTTGCATAGGGTTTGTACAACGAACCACGATGCTCAAACACAGAATCACATCGTGATTCCTGGTCAAGCACTCAAGGCGCTTATGGATGACCAAAGTGATGTGTTGCTCACATCCCCCGAAATTGCATTCAGTGGAATCTGACTCACCGTCGTAAATTGGAATTGGACGACGCGACCAAGCTGGTTCCCGTTCGCCTTCGTTAGGTTGCACAACAATCGGAATGAAAGGTGATTTGTAAACTGTCATATTAGTATCATCACCTCCTTCCGACGAGGGCATGTAAGCTATCGCGCGAAGCTTTACTGGTTGGCTAGGATACTGAACATCCTTGAGTTTTAGGACTCCCTCGGTGGACGAAAAGCTGAATTCTTTCGCGATTTCCCCACCATGGGCTGAACGACCGGAATTGTAAACCAATTCGATGCCTGTCCAGGCGGGTTGAATTGCATTGTCGTTTTTGTCTGTAGATGTAACGTTTAACAAAAAATTAACTATAACACTTTTGCTTGTTCCCGCATATTCTGTCGAAGCGATAGTAATATTCATAGATATTAGACATGTTTACAAAAAGATTCATTGGAAATACAAACCTTTCACAACAACAGCCAATTCTGTATCTGCTCCAGCGAATAGATAACTCGTCCCATCGACGGAGGGCTCGATTGAGACTTTCAGGTTGTCATCTGTGGCTGTGAATAAAGATGATGTTTGTTATTTGAGAATGAAATTAGGATGCGCAATATAAATAACAGATGGAATCAAACATCAAACGCCAGTGGAAATGTGATTGTAAATCAGTAGACTGATGTAAGGTAATAACTGTCCGATGGTGGTAGCGCAGTACTTACGAAAATTAAACGTAAAGAAATCTCCAGGTCCAAACGAGATAACTCCAAAGCTGCTCAAAACCTGCCATGCGCAGCTATCTGAACCTCTATCTTGCATGTTTAATAATTTGCTCCAAGCTGGCGTAGTGCCACAAGACTGGAAACTGGGAAAAATAACACCCATTTACAAAGGTGGTTGCCGTTCTGATGTTAAAAATTACATGCCGGTGACCTTGCTGTCTTCGGTATCAAAGGTTTTTGAGCGAATAATAACCACAGAAATCGTGCGACATCTGGAAACGAATCAACTTTTGGCAGTTGCCCAACATGGATTTCGCAGAAATCGCTCTTGTCTAACAAATTTGCTGACAAGCTTAGACGATTGGACGAGGATTGTAGATGCGGGGGGCTGTATTCATGCGTGCTACCTGGACATTTCTAAAGCGTTCGACAGAGTTGATCACAATTTACTCTTGAACAAGCTAAAGAAACACGGTGTTGTTGGAAGACTATACGAATTGCTAAGAGATTACCTCAGCAACAGACACATCCGAGTTCGTGTGGACGGCCTATTATCGAAGAGCATCGATGTCACTAGCGGAGTTCCACAAGGCTCAGTGCTTAGACCAATACTGTTTCTAGTCTATATGAACGATATACCACTACCAAATGATAGTAAGATGGTTTTGTTTGCTGACGATATAAAAGTATGGAGGCAAATCAGAAATACTGACGGTTGTATCTTGCTGCAAAACGATTTGAGTGCTTTGTTCAACTGGTCATCTGAAAATAAACTGTCATTGAATATGCAAAAGTCGAAGATGATTCAGATTGGTCGTGACCTTGGCTTTCCCTATCCATACAAGCTCGGCGACATTAACCTGGAGTACCCTGAAAAAGAAAGGGACCTAGGTGTCTGGATTTGCGGCAGTTTGAAAAATGGTCTACAATGCGAAACCGTTTACAAAAGCGCGTCTCGGCTGCTCGGCATGCTACGGCGGATATTTGGACGTTTTTCCCCGAGGTGTTTTCCTCTCATGATGAATACATATATACACCCGGTTCTAGATTATGCCGCACAAGCCTGGACACCATGGCTCCAAAAAGACATCTTACTCCTGGATCGCACATACCGGAGAGCTTCTAAGCTTGTCATTGGTCTCGAAAATATGTCATTCGCCAGGCGACTCAGACAACTGGAAATGAGTACACTTGCACAAAGGAGAATGCGAGGTGATCTCATCCTCGCATACAAAATACTAACTACTGTTTCCCACCCCTGGATATATTATTCTACCTTCGAACTTCCAGCAACAGCCGTGACCATGGTTGCAAGTTGGAAATACCACATTCCAAACAGAGCTGCCGCAGGTATTTTTTATTCCGTACGTGTGTGCTTTGCTTGGAATTCCCTACCTTCCGATTTGGTAAGCTCAAACAGCTTATCTATATTCAAATCAAAACTTGACGATTATATGAGAGCTAATCCGAATTTATACTTATATATACATTTGTACCTATATTTCCATCATGTGGTTATTGTAAAGTTAATTGCTTTTTTCAACCATAAATCCTGAATCTTGAATCTTGAATCAGCAAAAATTAGTTCTATTCTATTCTTCTTAACTTTTTACTTGAACGCTACAAAACAGATAAGAGAAATGTTCACTTTGGTCTTCAAAATTGTGCCAATCCCCGAATAGATTGCGTGCAAATTAAACCATGGTCTACGACAGTGGCTCGTTGAAACAACTAAGGAATATAATCTTAATCTTTTCCAACCTGCTCAGAATGATTTTGTTTTGGTGCAGATTTGGTGATACCTGAAAAATTCTAAATAACTTGCTCCAAAATTAATCGTTGAAAAAAATGGTGCAAAATTGACAAACCTTCAGAAAACATCTTAGTTTTTGTATCCACGTCCGACGGTGTGATATCAACGAAGAAATATTCAGACACAAACCGTTCTGGGTGCGCTAATTTCCATACTGATTCATCGTCTGCACCCGTCAAAGGCCGTTTGGTGACCACGCAGCGTCCTTTTACTGAACTCCCGGGTGCCCTCAGGTTTTCCAATCGTAGGACTGATTCCTTTTGTAATGTACTCTCAGCAATCTGTCCAATATCGAATGCCTGACCACTGGGTGTTTGAAATTCCCATCCATATGTAAAATTCTGATTATTGATTTCTTTTCCAGCAGACGAAGCTAAAATTCACAAATCATATTCGTGTCAATCAAAATCGAATAGGAATGTCTTAATTAACTACGCAACCGATACAACACCAGGGCTTGTAAACGTTGTCATGGATGTTCACAATATGAGAGACAAAATTTATCCGGCACTGTTTCATGAATCTGTCATAGAGACCATTAAGCATTTAGGTATAACCGAAAAAGGTTTCTAATCGATATTCTCAATAAAAATAAAATTCAGTTGTCTGATTAAAATTTAGGCGTTTGAATTCCCTTACATTTAATCCAAATGACGTTGGAAATGTCGACAAATGGATTATTCTTATATTATATATATGTTCTAGTTTATTCTGCTGAGAATTATATAACAATAAATCGACTAGACTGTCGTGTATCAAGTTTCTCAACTTTGTTGTTTAGTAGGGGCCTGTAAATTCTGAAATTTAAAAACAAATAAGCATTGTTTCATAGCTCTCTAATGCAAATTTTACTGTTCTAGCTCAGAATAGATACTTAAAAAGAGATATCTACTATTTTCAAAATGATACTAAGAGTATTGTGACGTATCTTTTACAAAATTCCTTATAATCTATTCGTATATCATGTGTTCATATATAAACCAGGTTTTTGGAAACACAAACGTCTATCTATTCGCACACATGATGGTATCGAGTATTGAGTTTAATAACAGCGCTTGGATGAAAATATAACTACAGTCATTCCACTTCGGGGCAGTTACACTTTGTGATAATTTGTTTTCGTTTTCATTTGGTAAACATTGACATTGTTATAAACTCCGGTTACTTCTACACTAGTGTTGAAAGCGCAATACACCGTATCTTTAGGGGAATTGCTAATCCAATTTTCTTTTGCTAAATACTGTGTTGATCTCCTCATCTAATTCTAAATCAAATAGGCAAACAAAATATCTATATCTATTGAGCCTCAGTCTCTTTCTATCCTTCAAATATATATCACAAGCAGTTTAAAACATCTCAAGTGTTATCGAACCGCCGGATAAGCCGAAAAATAGATAATTTTGGTAACGAACGAAATGAAACGAAAAGAGTATATTGTTAAATAACTTTTTTGAACCCTGTTTCACGAGACAAAGACGCAAACAAAACTCACAAATCGCGATACATCGGAGCGATTTGTCTTCACCCTCGGTGCCTACCAACATGCCGTCGGCATTTAATCCGTGCACTTGGACGTGCAAATCTGGAACGCAAATTAATGTGTTTAATGTTATGATGGTTATGGAAATGTGTCAAACAACAAAACATTGTTCTGGAAAATAGGGAATAAGTGTTCAATCCATCAATTTGGTGAAAGCGAAATTCTGTTGAACAAAAGGTTGAATACAATGTTTCTACAGTGAAAGAGTTATATTTAGACCGAATTCGTACAGTGCAGAATGAATATCCATTCCACCATTCACCAGAGTTGTGCTGCATGAGGTCCCAACGAACCTCTTCACCGCGCAATCGGTGTCAAGAATTTGTTTAACAAACAGGGAGCTAAAAATGATTTCTAATTCAATGATGTTTGATTCATAAACTAGAGGGAATATATACTTCAATATAATCTTTTATTTTTTCTCAAGTTCAAATTGATCGCGTCGATGTAGCACTAGAAATACGATACTTGAATATTGATGTCAACAGAATTGATGTTAGGAAATAAATCGATAGATTGTGTTGCCTCCCATCAGTAATCAACTCAATTAAGTGCATCTACATTAACGCGAACAGCCTTAATAACACATTATTCGTGCTGTCAGAGATTTGTAATGAAACGGTGCCGGATATAGTCGCCAGAACAGAAACGTGGTTTCATGCCTCACTGTTTGACAATAAACTCTCCTTGCGCAGCATGTCTCTATTCCGGCGTGACCGTTTAGTCGATGACGGAGGAGTAGCACTTTACTTCAAGCTGGCATTTATCTGTAGAAGTTTGAATGATGGCTCCCATGATATACCCAACAAACTTTGGTGCTATCTCACTCTTACTTCAGGAGACGACTTCATTATTGGAGTGATCTATCTTTCTCCAACAGCAACTCCCGACCTAAACAATAAAATGATTGATGGTTTGCCATATGTGACGAGGTGGCACGACACTCATGTTGTCCTACGATTCGAGTACGTTTGTAACGCTATGCGCAGCAGTGACGGAACAAAATGCGTCAGAGTAGTGAACTGCCTCGCTCTGTGTGCAGATTTACAATGCACAAGTTTTGCACAACTCCGATCAGGATAGTCATTGGTCCTCTCTCTTACAGCACCTGAAACCTATACTGGACAAACCCTCAATATTCGTTCTGCAGAAAGCTTCTCAAAATAATAAATTTAAACTATGAATCAGGAGTTTTATATTGCTACAAACACAGCTGATTCATGGGTACAATTTACACGACTGAAAAACAATGTTATCCGCTTTATTCGAGATGATAATCAAGCTTTTCAATCGCATTTGATTTCTCAGATGTACCACAATCTGAAGCTCTTATATCGACTCGTAAATGATAGAACGAATTTTAAACCAAGAGTTTTTGCCTTGAAAATTTGGTCTGGTTTCTTTGAAACCGGTAAAGTGACCGCTGATCAATTAGCCGGATTTTATGATGAAGTTTTCGAGCCAAAATCCACGAAGCCCGTTTATGAATTCATAGTTCAACTTGACCTACCGACTTTGAGTGAAGTGATGGTAGTAGTACAGCACTTACTAAAATTAAATGTAAAGAAATCTCCAGGGACCAGACGAGAAAACTCCAATGCTGCTCAAAACCCGTCATACGCATCTGTCTGAACCTCTATCTAACATGTTTATTAATTTTCTCCAAGATGTTCTGGTACCCAAAGACTGGAAACTGTGACAAATAACACCGTTCTGATGTCAAAAATTACATTCCCGTGACATTGCTGTCTTCACTATCAAAAGTATTTGAGCGAATAATAACTGCAGAAATAGTGCAACATCTATAAAGGAACGAACCTTTGTCAGTTGCTCAACACGGATTTCGAAAAAATTGTGCTTGTCTGACAAACCTGCTGATGAGCTTAGACTATTGGACGTGTGCCGTAAATACAGGTGGCTGTATTCATGCATGCTACCTTGATATTTTTAAAGCAATCGAGGGAGTCAATTATAATTTACTCTTGATAAGCCACAGAAACACTGTTTTGTTGGAAAATTATGTGAATGCACTCGTGATTAGCCTAAGTCTATCAATCAATCAATCAATCTATCTATCTATCTATCTATCTATCTATCTATCTATCTATCTATCTATCTATCTATCTATCTATCTATCTATTTATCTATCTATCTATCTATCTATCTATCTATCTTCTATCTATCTATCTAACAATCTATCTATTTATCTATTTATCTATCTATCACATATCAATTATTTTGGTGCACGTTTTACAATGGCATATTGTCCGGAACAACACAAAATTTGAAACTTTGAAACCACTTTATAATTACGACTGCGAGCCAAACAGTGATTAGTTAGCTGACAACGATAGATCCGTAATACACCAACTAGAGAAACCCATAACTACCAATCATTACCTTTCAATACATCCAATTTCTTGATCCAGAATTCTGGTTTCATATATTTGGCACCAACCAGTAATCTGAAGGGTTCTGATGCATAGCGCCTGGTCACTGCCATCGCGTCTTCCAGATTCACTAAACACCATCCCCACAAAACAAAGGGTCTTCTCTCACCAGCCAGTGACTGAATTCCATCAAGTTGTAAATGGGCACCGCTGAATTGACCACTTGTCGCCGGTGGATTCATGGGTACACCATCGCGTGGCTCGACAAGATGCCATCCGTAGATCGCCGTGTCAAATGGTATGATTTTCCCGGTCTTTTTATCTTTCAAGTAAATAAAGATCATGTTACGCGCACAGCTCAAGATATTGGCTTCATTCAAATTTCATCCTTGACAAACAGCTGATTTTTCTAAAAACTTCGAGTCCAACATTTTCGCATTTAGTTCTACTCACAATTTTATAATTTAACTTTCTAACAAATAATAACCGAAATCCTAAAAATTATTTTATCCAATTTATTTTCGACAGAAAACAAAGCATTCTTGTGAAACCTTGACATTTTCAGCCGTTTTGGATCCAAGTGTGTTCGCGCAACTTCTTTTCAACGAATTTGCGTCAAATCAAAAACAATAGCCAAACTCTAATGTTCACACGTGTGCATTTAAATTATTTCTGCGGGCATGGGTGGACAAGTGTTCTTTAGAAAAAAAGATATGTTGATTTTTTATTTAAGTCCGATTATACGAATGCTTATGTATGATTGTTGCAAAGCTATTCATAAGCACACAGCCAGTTCCGTGGTTGTTGCACTCATCCAGTTAACCCGATAGTCTAAACTCCTATTGATTGTCTGTTGAACTAATTTTTTCGCAAAGTCGAGGATGGTCTGTTTCGAGTCTGTTACAGGTAACACATCAACTGCTCGTTACCAAGTAACCGTAAACTGTAAAAGAGCCCGACGTTATCCCTATCTAACTGCATTTGCTGATGGCATGTAGCTCTTTATTGAATTCAAAGCATCGATAAACGCATCCACACAATTTATGGGATACAAATTTGATGAATAAATATAGTATACAATAAAATGAGAGAAGAAATACCACAAAATACCGAGTATCACACTGATAATGAAAAAGACAAACTCAAAGCTCCAATTAATCAAAAAAACACGATCGAATTAAACTACGAATCTGTGGTCTTAAAAATATCCACCAGATCAACCACGCGATAACATCTCCTCTCACCTCATTCTACTATTTTACAACCTAATTAGAGTGCTGCACATGAAGATAATTCGACGATCAAATAGGCAAACTCCAAAGAGCATCATCTAGAAATTGGTAATGTGTGGATCGAAGAGTTGAAGTGTTAGTTCAATGGCACCACACTAGACGTTACAGTTGGAATATTAAAGCGAAATGTTTCATCTACGTCAGTGTGTGACGCGCTGATGTACCGGATAAATACCGGATTGACCGTGGATAGCACATTAAGTTTTCGGAAGCTTTTTGGCAATTCGATTCCAGTGGACTTGTGTGCTACCCAATTAAATCAACTCGAGCGGTTATCACCCTATTTTGAATTGAGTCCTAAACCGAAGACAGGAGTTAGAAATATTTGTCATCTTTCCAATGAAAGATAATTTTGTTTCAACTTAAAGATGTATTTGTGTAAACCAAATAATCAAAAAATCTGATATCATTTAGTGTAAAAGCGAAACATCTACAAGTTACAGCTCGCTCACTATCAATAGCAAAACAGATAATGAACGATCAGTTGGGATTTTGAACGAGTTAAATAGGTTTGTGGTTAGTGCAGCAAAGGCGAAATTACTTTTTTCTAATAATGATTATTTTTGCTTACACATAAAGTATATGATTGCCAAACGTTCATCACGAATAAAACTATTTTCAATACTACTACTATTACGTCTTCCCTTTTATTTTTGGTTTATAAACATTGGATTACTGCAAGTGGATTTTAATTTCAAGAGTTATGAGTGTCTCAGAATAAGAGGATATCATAAATAGAGTTGAACAACCACCAACTTTATCTCATTATTTTTAATTACGCTTAGAATAAAATCTCATAATGATAAAAGGCTTGTGTTTCCAATCACATTCGTATTTTCGTATAAATTGCGTACAAGAAAATCAATTGACCTATAGTGTGCTCGAGTTTACTGGAAGTCGATTTTGGGAGAGTTGCGAATAAACAATAAACATTCGCTAGTGACACACTGCTGTTACTACTAAAACATTTTGTTGACCGATTTATTGAACGGCTGTTTGCTTTGATCTTGTTTCCGGAAATTCATTTATTGTACCATCTTCAAAAACCACGCATCAAAGTGCCGCCATGTTTCAAACACTTCAAGTGTTACATTCTCATTTATCCGAATTTTACCGTATAACCATGATGTTGGCAGATGGCCGAAACATCCTCTGAAGGGTAAGTGCAAGGGATGTGGGTACTTCGAAAATTGATCAATATTGCTTCCTTGACCGTTATAATCAAAGTGAACAATGATAATTGATTAATAATGAAATAGACTTTGGTATGTGATGCCCTATAAGAACACGCGACATTGTTCGCATTGATACCGTACCTTTGGCCTCACAGTTCAGATTCACATTCGAATTTTCGTAAACAAACAAATTCCCGTCCTGGTTCAACCCCAATACACGAACTTCGATCGCGTCATCCTCAGCTGCAATATAAAATTACGTGGTTTAAGAATTCTCAACATCAATCAGATTATAATTTATGGGTGATAAAACTAATGTAGTCGACAGAAGAAGTGCTTAAAAACGTTTATTGTAAAACTAAACAACAACAAACGAAATACACGGATACTAGCTACAAGAAGCGGGATCTCGGAAATATTACTGTTATAAACGGTGGAATAATTGTAGGGAAATCGTACACAAATGTGCTCTTGTGATGATATATTTAATTCTAAATAAACAGTTAATTCGAGGTAAACAGTTTTGTGGAATAGTAAATTTATATACGAAGAATGGAATAAGTACGATTGACTCGAAATAAACGGACAAATTAGATAGATAAGGATGGATGGATGGATGGATGGATGGATGGATGGATGGATGGATGGATGGATGGGTTGATGGATGGATGGATGGATGGAACCAATTAATCTAAAGCTTTCACGGAACTCGTCTAAGATCTACATCACTTGGATGATATACATTATAATGTGCATAATTCTAAAATGCGTAGTAGGATTTTATGTCGAGAAATAAATGATTCTAACGGTGCTCGCCATGTACTATTTATGTATCATTGGTATGACGAACTTTGAAACACACACGGAAAACTCCTTCAAATCAGACTAATAGCCCAAAGCCTTTTCATAAATCTCACCTAAATAACCCTTAGGTGCAATCTGATAGTCTTTCATTTGCGGGGAACTTTCAATTCGTATGGGAAAATAGTCGGAACGGAAGACCTGCTTGTTTATACGAACAATGCATTGACCAGCCACGGTGGTTGATGTGATTTCCGGCGAACGTCTAATGTCGGTCAGCTGCAATTGACTTGATTCACCGTCTTGTTCGGGTTGAGTAACGCTCACCGCGCCGTTAGACAAATGACCATAATCGATCAATTGTCCACCAGCGTGTTCTCTCAATTCCCAAGCGAACGTTGGCTGACTGGTATCCAACACATTGCGTAAAGTAACGGCATCTGCAAAAGAAAATCGTTTCAATCACACAACTAAATTAGGATTTAAATGCTTGCCTCGATACAAAACAATGTATCGTATTTTAATAATATTGAAATGATTGATACATAGGATATACGAAATTTTAAAAATGAGTTTATTTAGAAACTGAATAATTGATCTTCTTTCACGTAATCTATATTATACCGTTTAACAGATATCTCCGCAACGGAAACAAAGATTGCATTAAAACATTCAATATTACGTAAGAAAGAAAGTCATTAACATGAGCAATACGAAAATTAATTTCCGTCTACGTTCGATGTAGACAGAATGCAATGCTCGTGCAATTGAACGTAATGGAATTGTAGAAGCCTTGACATTTGTAGAGTTTTGAAAATTCGATTTAAGAAATTCGATTTGCTATTCGTCTCGATAGGTTCTCAGCAGCATCATATTCTTCGCACTTTAGAATGCCATTATGGAGCATGGCATTATTAGCTTATTTTTCTAAATCTGGAAAGCAAACGTCTGTCATGAATCACAATTTTGAAAATATACAGTTAAACTCACCCAAAGCCATGCAAAATAGTGTCAAGTTTCCACCTGGTTTAACGCGCACTTCACCGTCTTTATCGAGTGGTGTTACCTTGACAATCACCGCGCTCCTTGGATCTGAAACAATTGGAAACATTTCAGCACAATGTGGGAAAATGCAATATTTTGATGGCTCATCATTAAATATTCACGGTTTCATATTCTGAGTAGTGATGCCATGTGGACATTGGGTTTCGCGTAATGCAGCATGTAAGAAACGCGAAATACCGGTGATTCTCGGGTATTAGAAATTCCATATATAACTGTACTCTCATTCTTAGAGCACAAACAAACATTTTTTCATTTGTGTGTTGCTCACATCCCCTGAGCAACACATTACTTTGGTCATCCATAAGCGCCTTGAGTGCTTGACCAGGAATCACTATGTGATTCTGTGTTTGAACACCGTGGTTCGTTATACGAACCCTATGCAACAGTGGCATTCAAGTATAACTTTTTATATAACTGTACAATTTTCCACGCATCATACTTTAAATTCTTTCATTTCGTAATGTAGGCTAGTAAAATGTATGACCATTTGTTTCGCGCACCCACATCCATATCCTACTTAAGAATCATGAAACTGTGCTGCCTTATATCACGGTTATCACCAAGTTATGAGGAAGCCTTAAAATGATTTCAAACGCTGTCATAGAAAGAATGGAACTCCATGAATGTTCACTGGCAATCAGATGTCCAATATCGAATGTCCAAACTCAGCAATATTGTAGCTCCTTAACCTCCGGCAACCACAAATTTTGATTGATACTGTCAATTAAATTTCAGCATATACCATGACCTGGGATATCACATTTGTCAATATATCGAACACGCAATATTCTCTAGCAACTATAGATATATATATCTAATATATATATAATATATATATACTAAACATTCCGCGGAGGCCCCTCTCAGCTTGCTCAGTATGACGCGAACAGAAAAGTACCACACAGCATCTCTGACACAGTTTTGCGACTCGCTGGTATATATATATTAATTGAATCTCTTTTAGAAAAGCAGTAGTTTTTGATCGGTTTAAGCAGCTATTGCAGATCTCGTTGCTTTTTAACCTCTAATACAACGTTAAATCGTTTCGGATTTCTTACCGTAAAAAGCAGCGACGGACACATACTAAGCATAAATCAAATGAGGCACGCTAATAAAATCTTTGAATGGACATTTTGGGTAATTGATTGGAATTTGTTCTATACAGATGGTCAACATTGACCGGAGAAGGTCAACAACAACAACGACAGCAAAAAGAGATTTGAGTTCAATCGGTTAGAGCAGGTTTTGGTTAGCGTTTCACTTCTGACACTGAAGCTTTGCCAGACCAAGGGTGATAGTCAGGGCAGTGAACATGACTAAGTAGTGATACCCCCAGGCTTACTATAGGCTGTTTAGCGGTAAGGTAGAAACAAAGTTAATGGGTTAACTACTACTAAGTCATGTTCCATTCCCTGACTATCACACTAGGTCTGACAAAGATTCTGTATCAGAAGCTGCATTTGTTAACACTTAGCTCCGAGATCACCATATATTAAATGCGTATTCGTTTAAATATACAGAAGAGTTCAGCGTAATTTGCGTTGATGGCAATATTTGAGTATTACAGTTATATGACGATCAAAATGTTCATTAGATAAACCTTGCCATCATAACAAACTATGGGATTTAAAGAGTTGAGAGTTCATTCAGTCTTTGCTTGTTATAGCCATTTTAAACAACTGTAGAATGTTGAATGAATATTTAAAAAATGTATTATCGTAATTTCATTAAGTTATGTGTTTTACCTTTTCCGGGTACCCATTTGATGAATTTAGGGCTGTCCACGGTTTCACCTCGTGTCCCCTCAACCGGTTCAACGTGTATAACGAACGTATCAGATTTCAAGTCAACAGATTTATCTGGATAATCTTCGGGTTTCGCAAGTTGCTTTTCGGTCAAGTGTACCACACAAAATCCGCGGAGTCCACCTGAATGTGGCGCGGTCGCTTTCAGATTTGTCAACACGAGTTGATTGCCATCCATTTTGACACCATTCGCCAAACTGTCCAATAGGATTGGCCGATCATCAGGACCGGTTGACAAGCTCCAACCAGTTTCGAACGATTCGGTGATGGGTGAACCGGTTTCTTTATCTGATAAACATTAATTAAGATTTGCTCATTTGGTAAAGATGAGTCATGCATATTCAATGCAAAATATTCTTTATGTATCTGGTCTCCATCCTTACCGAGCACAGAGCAAATTAACGTCACGTTTTCGCCTGGTTGTTGTGAAAGTGTGCCATCTGGATTGAGTCCCTGTACTTGGATAGCCAGTGAATCAGGATCTGGAAAAAATAAAAAAATTAAAATAATTGTATGGATGAATTGTGTTGCACAAACATTTCTTTTCATGCCAATACTATATTGCGTGTTGTTATAGAGCACAGTATGCAGCCAGAGCTAATTTGGATAGTCAATAACTTTTATTTGAAAATCCTCTAGAATTTCACTGAAGAAGCAATGTTGCAACTGTCTTAAAACCCTATTCCTTTGTATTATAGAAGGATATGAGCATAACCAAGCAAGGTGGATTCTGCCTGTCTAGGTGTTGTTGGTCTTGTTCAATATCGACCGTCGAGTACACAGAAGTCGAAATCGGAAGCGGCTTGTTGGCAGTTTGAAGATGCGGCTTTAATCTATGCCTTCAAAGTGAGCCTTCTAGAGTAAGCTCTTGCCAACATGCAATTCCGATTTCCAGATCTGATTCATCACTTTCACAAACGTTATTTAACCACGAGTTGCAGTGTATCCTGAATTTGGGTCCCAAGAATTAAATCTTTTGGAATGTGAAACATTTTACTGCGTTTGCTCTCGAGGTGAATTGCACATGCTGTTTAGAGAATTCAAGATGCAATTACGCTCCGTAATTGAAAAGCGATAACCTTCCGTCCGGGCTTAGTGTGAAAAACTTTAGTAGGCCAGAGAGTAAAGAGAATACAAGCGAATAATCCGTTTTATTCCTACGTTGTCCTCAATTTAAATTGGCGCAGTCTTCGTAGACATTTCAATGCCACGGGGGTAAGTAAAGCCAAAGAATCAATGTTTTCATTCGTTTCATCATTCAACAATGCGCTATTTTTTTGTTTAAACGCGAGTTAATTGGTTAGTTCAAGTTGTTAGTCAAAGAAAGCACGGGGATGTGGGGAAAATTATGCACTTCATGCAATAAAAATGCGATTATCAACAGATTATCTTACTTAAATGCAACCTTGGTTTTTCGATGAGCTGTGCGTCATCCTGAGCCACCGTTTGGAACGTGTACACTGGTGAAGAGTAAACGCTACCTGGTTTCGCTGGATGTTTGGCCGCATCCGTTGCCACAGCAACCGCTCGGAATTGCGTCCCTTCACCTGAAGGGTGGTACGATTTTAACCGCAGTGTTTGTGCTCCATCCACGGTGGACGGACTAACTTCGATGGAGTCGGCTAACTGGTTACTGAGCACAGGGCTGTTGTCCAAATCTCGAAGCTCCCACGAGAATTGCATACCTTCGATGGGTGCTCCTGTAGCGGTGTCTGAATTAACACGAATCATACACTCAAAAATCGAAAGTACGTCGAGTGAATATTATTTGATTTCGAACTTACAAACTTGAAGTACAAATGTCATCATCTTTTAACTTTTTTATTCGGGGAAATAAATTATAACTACGTGCTAATGCATAAATACTTGACTGAATAAAACGCATGTATTACATGATTATCGCACTTAGCATATTAGTGAATCAAACAACTGTATCCTGTTGGTTGCCTTCATGGAAACTTGAAATATGAGGAGAAGCTTACAGATATTTTACTCTCAAGAACTACTGGAAATGTACGATTGTAGTGTTTTCTGGCACCGGAGCGCATACATATTCCCTTAGTTTAGACACAAATAAGCAACCCTGTATTAAACCAAGCTGAACGAATGGCGGATCACCTGTCTTGTGACTTCCTCGATATCAACATGTTTTTCCAAGCTATAAATTTTATTTTCCTAAGAAATAAATTTATGGTTATTCAAGCATTATGCAAAGTTATGAAATAATCCCTAACTACGGTTATATATATACATATATATTCAATATATTTTATGAAGGGTGTGATAATGTTTATCAATGAAATTCTCGATGGTGATTCACGCAATGAATAATTAATCATCTGTGACGTGAAAATGGGCTTCGATAGCGTGAGCTCTTAGTAAACGTGACCCATCTATTAATAACGGAAAATAACAGAATTATAAAGTGAATGCTGCAGATAAGTAGGTCCCCTGTCATTTATCATGCTAAAAATGTGCACAATTTGTTAGAGTACTACGCGAAAAACGAACTAAATGTTTGGCTCCAGATTCAAAATTCCATATTTCTGTTAAAAAGCAAATAGCTGTACAATGTACGTATATATGTATTAATGTATGTATTTAGTATGAAAGCACAAGCATGATCCAAGCAAAGTGCCGCAAAGTCACAGACTGCACGTGAGCAAAGATACTGTTAGTTTGCTCAGGTTCATAAGGATACGAGAAGGAAAGTACAAGGGAGAACGGTAGTGAGAATCTAGTGTGTATGCAGCTCACTACCGGTAGCTAATCAATTTAGCGTGGCGTTAGCCGCACAACACAGAAGTTATATACGATTGCACATACGCGTCTTACAATTCCATAGAATATATGTAAAAAATTATAATGAATTATATGTGTTTTCAAATTTGGATCCAGACCACCACCGAAGAGTAAGTATTAACTTGTTTTACGTGATCAATATGGTTAGGTGTTACAGGTTTAGACAAAAATGAAAGCAAAAAGCATTTGGGTATAATAATCTTTACATATTTTTCGAGACAATCAACATGCAAGTTCCATCGCCAACGAAAACATCATGGAAGTTATTATGAATCAACACTTTTATTTTGATCTACTTATTATTAATATTCTCGCCGATAATTCTCACCCACTTCACAACGAAGCAGACAACTCTCAATCTTTTTCTGCTTATCGATCAAAACATATAACATTTTGCATCTGGAGCGTCATCATATCACTGATTATTTATCCCATTCATCTCAAGATATTTCTGTTAAATTGGTGTGGTCATGGAAGGATTTAGAAAAATTATTTTATTCAATTTCCTGCGAATGCATATCGTTTTTTATATTACGTTTTAGCGTACATCTACATCTTTTAAATATTTTCTTATAAAGCTTTAAATGCTTTAATTGTTTTTTGACAGATTTCAGTTTTCTATGAATAACAGTCGGACTCTAAATGGAAATGCTAGTATGTATTGCTAAACCACGGCTCTTTAATTAACCACAGAGCTCAACAACGACCTAAAAATCCATTTTCTTTGGAAAATTTTTGTCGGAAGCTGCACAAAACTATATTCTCCAGGTGTCTCCTACGTTCTGCAGCGATTTAGGAGCCGTGGTCCTTCAAGCCTCTCTAACAATTCAATTTATAAGCCAACGGAATGTTCGAGACAAGTTCGATTGTCAGTTAAACCTGTGCTCCATGATAGACGTTTCCATATTTTTATGGTGTAGACATTACAATTAGGAAACTTTGCCCAGTCTTCTGATGAATAAAGCAGATCGCAACCGAATTTATTGTTCAACTATGGAACGATATCAATCGAAAGAGAGATTTTCAATATCATTCGAAATATAATAGTAGCGCATAATTATTTATACTATCATGAAAATGCTAGTATTTTCCAATTAGTAAACGAAGTTTGAAATATGGAGGCATTACAAGATTATACTGATGCGATCAACCTAAACAATCTCGTGTGAATGGGATGAAACACATGGGTTTTAATAAAACATCCTTATCTGCATGCATTTCCATCGCGCACCCCATGACCGATTTCCTACTGTTTTCACTTATCAGGTAATGGCACTACGTTCAGGATCCGCATAACATGCAACAGCGTATAAATGGTAAACGAAGTTCGACGTCGAAGCCACTGTTGTTTAAGGCTGGCACAGTCAACGTGTACAACCACATGCAAACATATTTGAAGAGGGTTAAGCCCTTCGGTTGGATGACGATTCGACCTGATAAGTGCAACCAGCGAGAATCAGTTCGTGAGTTGTATGTGTGTCTGACCAAAACGTATCAGAACATGTTCAATGTATAAAAAAGCTCATTTGCATGCATTTCAGTCACACACATACCCGTGGGGTGTGAGCTATTTTGTTCACGGTCATGGGTTCAAACCCAGTCTACATGAGTGTGCGCACATGTGATTGAACAGGTTAGTGGTACCAACCTTACCCAACAGTGGCATACAAGCATAACATTTTTAATATATAGTTTTCATCACACGCGTGCTCTCTAACCTCGCACACACTCACGCTTCTGGTTCCACTGCCATTATAACTTTTATCAATCAAATTCATTTACGTATAATATTAAAAGTGGGTATAATACATTATTTCTAGTCATATATTTCCTTTATGCTTGGCTTCCTTTGCTCGATGTTGACAGTGGCGTTACATTGGTGGTGATGTATAACTTGACATCGTTTCACACGAGATAAACCTTTCGCCATAACCACTGACATTAGTAGGCTTTCGTCTCGTCACATGAAATGATAGACTTTATCTGAGTCGCATTCGGAAACTTTGCAACTAGCTCATTCAGTTCCAGCTTGCGATGATCTTCAGTGAAGCAGTTGCACATGTGTAATAAACCATAAGTCAACAACTCAGCGTATGGGTATCATAACAAGTTGCAAAATACCTTTCGTGCCTCAGTCATTGCCGAGAACAAAACATTTAAATTGTGTTTAAAATAAGCAAGAATTTATCTACATTTACAATCAAACGTGGGAAGTTCAATATTCACCCCGTCTGACAAATTGAGTTCGTTGAGTGTGCGACATTAAGGCGATGAGTAACCCAATGAACAGGAGGTTTGGCTGTCATAGTTATCTTCTCGAGAAAATCTCACACCTGGGTAATGTGTAGTAAAAGAGAAGAACAGTCACGGCAGATTTCCAACAGCAAATCTCTCGGTTGCAAGGCACCCGTTTTAACAATATGCCACTGAATCGAAAAGTGCGAACACATTATTTATAATCAACTTCTTACTGCTAGAAGATCAGATCACAAAAGCATTCATTTTATCGCTGTCCCACCTGATGTAGTCAAACTGTCATATTTTTGCATTGTTCCACAAATCCCCTATGATGATTTCGGTCTTACTTTGAAATACTTCTGCTAATCAAGAGAGGTGATGAGGTCAATGCAATAAGGAGTTGTCTTCACGAGTTTAATTCGAGGTATGACCGTACATGCATACATATTTCCTGCAGATCATTCACAGATCAGCCTTCTTTATATTCATGGTGAAATTATTCCGACTAGCGAATATTCATTTACATGAATGAAGCTATTTATATGCGTAGACACTATAGTGGTGATCATTTATACTTCCAACACTTGTCTATTATAAACACCTATTATTATGTTTCAAAACATGCACTGAAATTAATTGAACCTACGTATAAAGTAAAAATTAATATTCTACACAAGAAGTGGTACATATATACCGGTGGTTACCAGCGCGGAATATTGACCTCACTTACCAATGGCATAAGCACGCAGTTCCAAGTTCTCTCCGGGTTTAACAGCGAAAGTGTGGTTTGGCTTTGCACCTTCCACTTTCACCAATATTGCTGGATCTGATAAAAGAAAAGAGGATACATTTGACTTGATATTTTGTCAGCTATTTCGAAAGATGTTGTCAAACAGTCGAAGCGCAAACCAACCTGAAGTGATGCCATCTATTTCAACGGTTGCATTTTTTATTTGCTCCGGGTGTCGTAAGGGTTCTGTTGTCGGCTTGATAGCAGACCAGAAATATTCTGAAGTGTATCGTCCCACGGGTAAATTTGCATCGCGCCCATCATCGGTCACCAACACGGAGCATCGACCCTTGTACCAAGTGCCTGCTTTGACGCCATGTAACTTCAAGCGAATTCCAGCATCGTTTTCCAATTTCTGTTGGTCAACTCTGTCAGCTAAACGACCTCCGTAGCCGATGTCGTTGCCCGGGACCGCATCCATCATTTCGAATTGATAAATGGCATTTTCTGTTGTCAAAACTTTGTTGTTCTGCCGATCTGATAAAATCAAATCGGTAATTAATTTAAATCTTTTTCTTTCAAGGTTCCCTTCGAGTAAACATAAATTGCTAAATCCGTCCGTAATTAATAGTTCTCAATTCATTAGGAATGTATAAGATTTGCATAAAACGAGCGTACGGCCAGCTTAAGCGTGAGCACTGTTTTCATACAACTAATGGGATAGAAATACCTAAGCGTTTGTGGAGAATATGATGTTTATGTTTGTGACTATTCTTCCGTGCGAAACCAATTGAAGTATTCACAAAGTCGATCACGACGGTCCATGATGGAAGCACTAGACTCTAGTATCGCACTCACTTTAGCTCATCAGCAGTACAGATCCTCCGCTTCGTGTGAAAACTAATACCTAGACATGAGCTATAATCAGGCGGATTGTAATAACTTGAGTTTACAGCAAAGTATTATTAATAAATCAATTTACCAGAGCATGAGCCACTCCTTGATAAACCGGCAGTTATAGAGACTAGCAGAATATTTGGCAATGCTTTATCCCCAGTAAAAGCGAATATGCAAATAGAGTACTTTGAGACGTAGATATTCAACATCGATGCTCCGGTGTGTACATAGGACAAACCGCTGGGGAGTCACACAGTTTAGAAACTCTAAAAACCAAATTAAAAAAACGTTCACAAATCAAGAGAGCTTATGAATATCAGATCGAAGACTAAGCGTTATCCGAACACATTCTGGGCACTAGCCACAATGTAGACATCGAAAACTTCGACGTCCTGTAGCTTAGAATTAGGCCTCAGTTTGACCGTATGTATGCGGAAGCAGGAGAGGGTACACAAGTTGGTAAACATGCTGTTAACATGCTAGAATGGACAGAGATCATCACGATATGTGACACGGCTCAGTATTGCAGAACTAAAACTAAAGGTGTGTCATTAATTCATTTTTTATCATTTACTTTAGCCAATTTGTCATGGATTTTTAGCTGTGTACACGTGAACCGTAATTTCAGTTGTCGTTATTATCATTCACATGAATTGGGTTACCGCATATTGATGCAATACAGAACAAATGGGCCATACGCCCTCAGCTTTATCTATTAGGCTTGACACCATTAGGCTTCTTTCATTTAATATTAGATTCTTTGATTGTGTGGTATGCAAAATTCAAAAATAGGCAAGTATCAATCCCAGAGTGTTAAGTCGTAATGCCATTTAGACGTTGTGAATGGAGTGCCGTGCTGGGCAAATCGACCACTGATCCTGGTCTGGACTAGTAGCTTCACAGTCCACGGATTTACTACAGACTGCTTAGTACGGATGGTGGGTTAAATGCTAATTGGTCATGATCCGATGGTGGAGTTCATGCTAAGCTTAGAATTTCATTTGATCGGAAGCTTCATATGCTCAGAGAGATCATCACTGATCCTGGTCTGGACTAGTAGCTTCACAGTCCACAGATTTACTACAGACTGCTTAGTACGGATGGTGGGTTAAATGCTAATTGGTCATGATCCTTGTCCCGTCTGTATAAATTTATCTTACGAAGCTTCTATATCAGAAGCGAAATGTTGCATAGAATATAATCCACTTAATTAATTACAGACACACTGTTTGAAATTTCTTGTCGTATCGAATAGATTTTTACGGCACTAGAAGAAAATTCTTCAACGCCATAGTTAAAAGCGACGAAACGTTATTTTCCTATGTTTTGCAGGTTATTATTTCGAGTTTTTTACTGAAACTTCAAATTAATTTCTTTCATACCGTGGAGGCAAATAGGCCGATAATAAAATAAGTTGCTAAGGGTACTCACCATATGCTTCGCATCCCAATGTCAAAGTGTCGCCCTCGGTTCCGACTAGGAGGCCATCATCGGTGATCCCTGTGACCTTGACCTCAACGCGTTGTTCGGCTGAAAAAACGACACTCGTGTGAGCAAAACGTTACTTGAGCGGGGAGTGAATTTGAACATTTGCAATAGTAGTGTAGAATTGAAAACAATCATCACGGACGTATGAATATTAGGTATCATTTTGTGATATTTTGGCATAAAAATTGGAATCTTAATAAAAAGCTCATTTTCATGCATTTCCATCACACACACACACAACGACCGGTTTCGTGCTGTTTGCACACATGAGTTAAGAATAGTAGGATCAAGATCAACGTGCGCTTGAAACAGTGAAATAATGGTAAACAAGTTGCGCTTGTGCGCCACTTTTGTAATCCTAATGCTTAATAATGCTCCGATTTTTCATTTAATATATTGACTTTGATATCACATAGTTCCTGCTTCGAGATTGTGTTCGCATGGATTTATTAGTTGTTCAAAAAGAGCATGGATCCTTCAAAATAATCACGAAATTGCCTAAAGACTGGCGTTACTTGGTCTGATTAAGTAAAGAGAATCATTTCAGGTTTGAAACTTGATTGAAACTGATATTATACGCCAAAATAGCATTAATCAACCAAAACAATGTGCACCAGACGTGTTATCGTAACATCTCTAGGGGATTCATATAGACTAGACAATGGAATTATTCATATTGATCATGTGAGCTCTAGTGGAATCAGAAAATGTGTGATAGCGTTGCCCTGAGAAGAAATAGCAAGGTGAGACGAAATGAGCACGATATTATCGAGTGAAACATGAATGTGATTAATCAAGAGCATATATTGTGAATATGGTCGGGTTGTGTGATTTGCATTATTTGACACCTTAATCCACGATACTTTACTAAACTCTGAAAGTTGATATTGGGGCTAATAATGGATCCCTTTTAACTGTTCGCTGATGGAAACAGACAATCCGAATCAATTTTAAACAAAATTAGTGAAAATGTGAAATCTTCCTGCTACACGATTTCATTTTCTCCTGTTAAAATCAAAGAATACGAATACGTACGTCGCGGAACGTCATCTTTTGGTTTGCGAACGTCCAAATGGAAGTATTTCGAGTGGTAGAAATGATTTCTAGACGGATCGTGCACCACACAACGGCCGAACCGTTGTTCGTCCAAGCTCAATTGATCGGTGGGTCGCAAATGGAGGATTTCAAAAGTATGATGTTTGCGAATTGTTTGTTGACCAAGTTGATCGGAAACGATTGTTTGACCAAGACGATTTCGAAATTCCCAACCGTAAATAGCACCGTCAACCGTTTCACCAGTTGCAGCATCTGAGTGTGGTGCAAAAAACAGGATTAAATTTAGTGCTTTCAAGCAAATTGCATATCATCCGAAGCAAAGTGTGATTTCACCTGATTTCATTGAAATGGCACCTCATTTTGATGCCGAGGTTCTTTGACTGGTCGTGCTAGCCAGAGACTGTTTTTAATTTCGCTGATGAAGCTCACCATAAGTAGTTCGTTGACCAATAGAGCGATATATTCTGAGTCATTAACAGTAATAATTCAATCATCAATTATATAGAATAGATAAAAACTGACATCTTCCGTCAAATTTCCTGGGAGTTAATTGAAACCAATTCATTTGGAAATCCCAATTAATGTACGATGTGAAAATCACAGGTCTTGAAGCAAGCGAACTGCCACGTGGGCTAAACGACGATCTAGTTGCCTGTTCCTAGACACATATATGAAATGGATTTAGGAGAGTGAGACTCTAGCGTGTTTCTGCATACAGCTCAGTACCGTCTGCAAATTAGTTAGGATCAATGTTATCCGCACAATATAGAAGTATCGCGCAAATGTACATGGATTAAGTTGACTTATATGACTTTATAAAATACGTAACCCAAATACGCTGTCACTTTAGGAGGGAGCATCTACCGGGCTCAGAATGGATAAAATGCAAACTGGTAGAATTTTTTAACTGGTGAAAACCTGCAATTTCTGGAATCTCAACATAGAATTCATCAGCTCAATTCTGAAGTCTGAATTCAAAAACACTGTGTGAATGGCAAACAAAGATTGGCGAAGAAACCGCAATTATGATGGGCCATACAATCATCAGGGATGCTCAAATATAGAATGCCAAATTGTCGTGCGGTCGTCTTGCTTGCATCTCCCGCGCCTAAACTCAACTATATTTTTCAGAGTGCTAGTCATGGTATTTTGTAGGCATCAAAATTGATAAGCGCTTTAAAACTTGAGCCGAAATAACTCGGTAATTCAGTGGCTTATTGTGAGGTGCTTAGATAGCAATGGCTTCAGAACAAACTTTCTATCAGTAACGTTTATTTTTAAATTTTTAAATCCAAATGTTTTGTTGGCTGTTAAAATATCAATATTCCATATATGTAGTTGGAAATATTCTCTAGTAAAAGCTGTAAAAGTTATGAAACCCACCAGTTGCTACACACGTCAGTTCGATTGACTCGCCAGATTCCGCTCGTAAAACATCAGGAGTTGTTAGACCCTTAATCGTCACGGTGACTGCGGCGCCTTGTACTGAAAGACATGTGAAAACATCAAGATAACATTTGTTTAGTTCAATGTTGAATCAATAGTAATTTAATGTTATATTGCGCGACAAAGTCGTCGAATGTGTTTATTCCTAGTTTAACGTCAAGATAGAACAGTTAAAAGACGGTCATCAAAGCGCAGCTGAATTTTATTTAAATATGAAATATTCATCATTCAAATCATCCAGTAGGTTTGTAAGTTAAAACTTTGAATTTAATCCAAAATTATACCATTTACTGAAGCCGGAAATACCACCAATATGTAAAAAGTTTATCACGCAATTTGAAATTGCATAACTCTCTCCGAACTGTTCTCTCTCTTTATGTTTCTTTATACTTCAGAGGTTTGCGTGTCATGTGCCAACATTCCACGTTAGAGAGTTAAAAAACCCTCAAGAATAGAATAATCCTCTGTAAGATTGTGGAGATCGAATTTATATGCGAACTTTTTTGTGTACTCACCATCTTGACCGCCAGGTTTATCGACTTCTGATCCATCGGTTGTGATAGATATGCCAAATTTGTCCGATTCAAATTGGACGCGTGATTTGTAAACTTGTTCTTTTCCTACATCAGAGCTAGCACGTTTGGACACCTCGGTAATTACGACGCAGTATCCCTTCAATTTGCTCGCTAACAAGCTTTCCGGTGCTTTAAGATTTTCCAACTTGATTGTGCCGTCCGTGCTAGAAATTGCAACACTTTCGGCTAGTGAGTTGATTGGTACAGATTGGCCTGCTTCGTCATTGAACACCCAGCCAATGTCGAGGACTTTCACTTCTTCTGGATCGGCTACTGTAGATTTAACATGTTTGAAATCACCATTCGCATTATAGAAAGCAGAGAAAGATGATGTCTCATTAAGTTTAAGATATACGAATTGTCAGACACGTGGGTTTATGTCATATATGACGGCTGTATAGGGGATATATATACTGGTAAATGCTTTGAAACAAAGGCTGTCCTCTTAGTTTTATGTAATCTGCAGTCTACATCAAGGTTCAACTTCAAGAAGTCTTCAAAATTTGATGAGGTATCAAACGTTTATACGAGGTGATGTAGTCAGGTACCCAAATACATGATGATACCAAGCTTCACATAATGAATTCTTTGGATGTACTGACCGAGTTGCTGGATTCAAGTACTATTATCTTGTTATTCTCGAATCATATTAAAGAATAGCTAGAAATTCTAATGAACGGTTTTAATGGTAAATATTTCACCCGACGATTATCACTAAGATTGGGAAACCAACGGAATTAAAATATTCATCTTTACTGTTTACCACTGTGAGTTTAATCCGGCACTTCACCAAGCCTATTAAATTCGAGCAAATTAGATAAAACTTAGCTTGCTGGGCACTACGATCGGGCATATACCTTTCTGCCCCATTTGATATCCGTTGCCTGGAGCACTTAAAAACCTATGGCGACCACCAATTTGATTGTATACTAAGTGTGATTGCCTACTAACTTCCTTACTGTATGACATTGCATGCTTTTCGGGAAGAGAGAATTCTTTGTCTCGCAATTATAACACGAGTGGACAAGGATTAGAATACGCGCTTCAAAAATGAGCGTGACATTTAATTTGATAGCAGTACTTTTATAGAATGGAAACACTTCCGTATTGGGGGAAACAGTTAAGCTGATCAAATCTTCCCCATTAAGATTTGTAAATAAACTACGGAATCTAGTAAACTAGCAAATTCTTGCAACCTTAGAAACAACGTGTAAAACAACAGATTTAATATGGAAAATAGCGAATGTTTAACGAAAAAAGACCAATGGTGTTAATCAGAATAGGGAACGTGAGTAAATAGTACTCCAACCACCACCTCTAATTGGTCGTATAACTGAACCGTGGATTAAAATCCCATGAATGTCAAGCCGTGTAGATGAAGACAAGATCACTTGGCTCATATACCCCACACTGCGTGAATCGATTAAGGTCAATTAACACGGATGTTCACATGTTTATGGCTAAACGCGGGACATAAAGCTAAAGTGGTTTAAATAATTAATCAAAAATGGTGAGTATACCAACTTTCCTTAATATTTGCAAGCCGCAGCTTCACGTACCATATTGGAGAGATATGAGCCGGGTCTATTTTGTTAACTGCATGTCATCCACCCACAATGATTACATCTACCGCTCATAGAGGTGTTCAAAATAAGAAAGATGCTACGTCGCAGATAATTTAAATAGTCAAAATCTAACAGTGGTCACTGTGCAACAGTTGTTTATCTAATGCTAAGTCCTGCCTAAAGAAGGCTACACTGTCATTTCCTGTGGACAAATTTTATTGCGGTTTGCGTTCTTAAATACTTATGGAGTTCTCCCGAAAACGGAGCAATCGTTACATTTGCTGTATATAAATTTAGATATTTTTTCAAAAGTGACCTATCTCCGGGTGCATTCAGGCCGTGCGAAAAACACTACCATTCTTATATATTTCCTGTATTAACGCAATGGCAGATATAATCTGGAAAACTGTGGATTGTTAATAAAACATCATTTAGGTTGTTTGATTTGGCAGTGATTATCATTGTATGAGGGAGAGATTGATAGGATTGTATAGTACGTCTCATACAAACACTTGATACCGATTATAACTCTATATACTTAAGTGTATATCCACAGCAGTTATCGACCAAAAAACGAACAAAACAGTAGAAATTATGGTCCCACTGAAAAATAGCTGGACCATTACATATTCCGTTTAACAATGGGAAGGAATGACGCATCAGACTAAATTTCATTTTTAAACGGCAACTACGTCTAAATTACGACTGTGGCTGAACTCAGCTTGTATGAATAATGCATCGGCGTATCCAAGGTCGAACAACGCGTTCTCTTATTTATGTACTAACTTGCCCAGAAGTTCAACTAACGCTGGCGCATCGAACACCGTAAGGTGAAGAGGTCTGGACTTTCCCTCTAACAGACGATGAATAATATATAGTTTGACAAGTAGGCATGATTGTGTGATAATATTGAAAGCCATCTCTGCTTCATTTCAATTTGTCATCAGTCATCATTATACATATCAAATGCTGCATGTATAATTTACAGAGAGGTAATATTGAACTCGTGTTTTGCCTTTCCATACCAACGATACAATAACATTCCCAGTGTAAGGAATAATATTGATGTCGATGAACTCCATGTTTCAATGTGCGGTCTATACTTATCCATCAAGACAATATTTTCAAACTCAATTCAGTCAAATAATGCAGTTTCGTTCTATAAAAACCAATAGCTTAAGTAACTGAACTTTTAGATATTTGCGAAAAAAATTTGAGGGCTTACCTGACGCGGTACAAGTCAATTGCTTGTTTTCACCAATTTTGGCTCGTAGAACACCATCCTCATCAAGGCCGTTGACTTTTACTGTGACGCGATCATCAGTCGCTGGTTAATTAAAAATTAAAGAAAAGGGACATCGCTCCGATCAGATAACGGTTCATAATGCGAGCCAATGAGGTATATATAGAGTGTCACTGTAAGATTTTACAATGAATATATCCGATTGTATTTACAATATATCGATTGCTTTGATAAAATTAAATTGAAAACTGGGCTTATGCAGCGGTAGTTTCTTTCACTTTCATCTTGAATAAATGTGACAGACCAGCCACTAATATTTCTTTATTTATCCGTTTTGTTAAATCGATTGATCGATTGATTTGATAAGTGAATAATATCGACACTCAATTTAAGACGTTTTCATCTTTAAGTTTGTTCACATTCATAACAAACGGGTTTGTGGGATATTACACTTATTCTAAACGCAATTAAACAATTATCTCCTCTTACCAATACCCTAGGTCTCACGGAGAACAGTGGATACCTAGATTTGGACATAATTCCCTCAAGTTTGAACCATGGCGGGATATAAGCACTGGATTCTGAGGTGAACGCATCGCCATTACGTTAACGCGACTAACTCATGATAAGGTCACGTGCGTAATTTTTGTTGTTATCACACTGACATTAATTCAAATGGTCCATAAATCGCCAACATATGACTGTTTTGATGGGTCCCGTCAGTAGGTATAAAAATAACTATGACAGCCAAGTAGACTGCCAAATGATTGGAGCCAAGTAATCCTTACGGCTTCGTGCAAACAAAAGCGGAGACACGTGATTGCGTCCTGATAGGAAAAAGCTGGTCTGTTAAACTTGGGCATATTCTCAACATGTTTATTTAAACGGTCACGCAATCATCCCATAGAAGTATCCGTAATAAATTGACCAGAATTAATATTGTCTAACATTACGAAGAGAGAACAAATACACGCAATGTCTACTAAACTAATATACTGATGCGTACGCTGTTGTAATAATTGCTAATCAAGAAGTCAGACCATAGTGATGTTTGACACCATGTTTAGTATTCGAAATTTGATTAGTTTAATTTAAGGTTGAACGTTACAACTCACTCAATTACCGGAGGTAAATTTTGGTTTGACATAGAAACACTGTTCTTTTAGGTCAAACTAAGCAGACACAAATCTCGTCATGAGCAAACCCGACTCCAGGCTCCAGATTTCCAACATTCATTAATGTATTTAGGAATTTAATGCTGATAATATGATTTATAAACCTCATGTTTATAAATGAAATTCAAAGCGATATGAATAAACACAGATGTTTTTATTAGTTGAATATTTTTCATCCTACCATTGGCAAGTTCAGGTCCACTTGGTCTGATTTTTTCTGGCATTGATTCATGGGCAGCATCTTCGTCTATTATATTCATTGTAAAGTATGGAGATTCATCCGAATTCCTATTATGAAAATCGGTGACAACACATCGACCTTTCACGTTGTTTTGTGCCTTTAGCTTCGTCAGCTTCAGCTCTTTGCCAGATGTTATGAGTTCTCCAGTAACCAACTCAGCGGAGCTGACGGCATCTCCATCCAAGCGACGAAATTCCCAGTAAAATGAAACATTCAGCGCCTCCTCGCCAGTGATTGCATCTGTTTATAAACCGAAATATGCGTCGCATAATGTTACTTTAGGGTGAGCGAGTGCTCAAGTGGCACTTTCTAAGCTGTATATATCGAGACACGTGGTTAAAATTTGAATTTATCTTGTGTACTACTTAATCGTAAAAAGTAACACAAATATGACATTAAGTCTGCAGATTAAATTGAACAAATTAAGACTAATATTGTGTTTGGATCAAAATACACTAGAAAGAATTAAAGTTCTATTTTGCATAAAAAATAAATAGTACCACAAAAATATGAATTTTCTCTCGGTATTCCTAATCTTTCCTCGTTTTAATGATGAAAGAATCAATAACACGTGAAAATCATAAGTTTAAACAAGTTGCGCTTGTATGCCACTGTTGGGTAATGTTGGTAAGACCAACCTTTTCAATCCCATGAGGCCGCACTCATTTAGACTGGGTTGGAACCCATGACCATGAACAAAAAAGCTCATTTGCATGCATTTCTATCATGGTCAAGGTGTGTGTTTGTGACAGAAATACATGCAAATGAGCTTTTTTGATCACAAGTTTAAATATTCGTACATTAATTACACGTTTTACATCCATATTCATTCAAGTCAACATGTCCAGAGCACCCATATCGTAAAATAAAAACTTAAAAAATCACATTTAAAATTACCGAAAGCGTTGCACGTCAATGTTCTCGAGTCTCCAACTTTGCCGTCAAGCTTCCCTTCAGTATCCAGACCATCTACGGTGACTCTGAAAGCTGGGTATTGCGGTGGTTCTGTAACACGTGTGGAGAGGTTAGTGGAATAGTTTTACATTAATTTTTGAAATTTAATTCTGCAACATGAGATTACACTCTGTTCTGCCAAATATTTTGAACAGTTTAATGGCTAAAAAGAGCATAAATGGGTCTCATGTGTAAAAGCTATACCATCATGGTGTTAAGAAGATGGTTTTTCTCAAAATATTATACATACACCGGTGTAATAAGGGTATTCTAATGTGGTTAGAAAATGACTATTGTAGTAGTTCGTTTGCAGATTTATGTCAGCAGATCGCGATTGCTGGGATACACGCAATCGCATTTAGTTTCTGCATCGTGGATCAAATGTTACATTACACAAGTGTGATACAATAAACTGCTCTAATGCCTATTGTGCCTATTTTTCATTCAAATTTCGAATATAAAATCATAATTATTGAGGATTTAGCGCAATCCGTACCTGGCACATGCGGTTTGCTGTCCGTTATATCAGGAACCAAGAGATAGTAGGGAGATGTATAAGTGACTTTGTCGCTCAAGGCACGACATCGAAATCTTCCTTTGGTTTTCACATCAAAGGATTTTGAGAATTCCATTGACACACGTCCACCAAATTTCTCAGATACCGCCACGCCCCATTCTCCCAGTGTGTTAGGAATGTAGGTTTTGCTTTCATCATCGAATATCTCCACGTCCCAACCGTATTTCACCTCACTCACGAGTTCACCTGATTTGGCGTCTGTTGAAAAATTGAAATGATCTCAACACTAGATTCAACAGTCGCGTCAAATCAACGGTTCATTGACGCAAATATTTAAATCAAAAACGGATTAATATAAGAAATTTCGAGAGACCATTAACAAGAGCGCCACGAGTAGTGTAGTCCTCGAAACCATCCAATGGATATTGCTAAACAAAATCCTCTTAAGAGATGTAAAACACCGCTCTCCAACAAAAAGCACGAGGAAGGAGAGCCAAAGTTCAAAACAAACCTCATAAAGCTACAAGAATCTGGGTTACTGGATCATTACACGAGAATGGTTTGGGTGACAAACTCTCGGAAAACAGGAATAGATGGCAGACCTCGTCAGTTGGTAAACGATTCGCCATTCGGAAATGTAGGCCAAGTGTAGAGAGGTGTTGAATGGAACCGGTAGGCCACTCATTTGGACGAGACAACCGGCACCGACACAACAATCATTCAGCTGTGATCAAGGTATTCACCGATAACTGATGGGCGTCTTTCTATATCTCTGTGTCATGAACGTTCGACCAATTGGAGATTTCTTGAGTTGTGGTATTCGGCCATTAATGAAATTAATGCTGGACCGATTTGAGTCGGGGTTTCACTAACTTACTAAACGTTTTAGTCGAATACGCGCTTTGATCTCATTTGGATGTCAGCTGAGTTCACAGAAAAATGATTTCGTGTATATATATATATATATATATATATATCTGGTTCCTAAATTTAGAGTTTAGACATAACTTCACGCCCAATGAAAAGGATTTCTTTTGAAAATTTGAGCTCGTTATCGAGGTTGCTTGAGACACTGCTGTGCTACAATTGCTCTGTAAATTTCTCAACAATTTGATTCACCAATATAAAAGAGGCAAAATTCTAAATGTCCGTAAAACAATAGTTTAAGCACACCTGAATTCTGAGGATTCTTTAATTTGTTTTCTGGATTGTTTCCAAATCAATGGAGGGTTTTTATCGTTTTTCGAGGTTCAAGCCAATCTGTGATTCGGGGTTTTTTATCTTTCACGCGCAGCACCCCCTTAACAGAGTTTGAAAGCGGTTCGAAAAATCAAGTTGATTTTGCATTTTGCAAATTTGTTTAATCTCGGAAAAAACTGTCTCTGTGCACTAAATATCAACGGAAACAAATTGTGTACTGTGAATGAATACATACGTTCAGTGAATTGTTCTGGTCACCATAGGTCATTTAGACTTGAGCTAATTTTACTCTGTAGTTATTCTGTTCTCACCTCCTAACAGACGTTGAAAGAGACAACAACTGAACATAACACTCAACCTTTCTTTCTGAAAATAACTTTGTATAACTTAATAGTTGTAAGATACAGAGGTTTAATTCTCTAGTGCGTGTTATTTAAGTAAAGGAAACGCGAAAGAGGCAATTAAATAAAACAATACCTCATCACCTACCTCTCGCAATACACGTTAGATCCAGTTCGCTCGCAGGCCGGACCAAGATACTTCGATTATTTGCGTCAACTTCTTTCACGGTAACAACGATTCTCCCATCACCTGGAAATGTCAACAAGATGGTCGTAGCGTGTAAAATTCAAAGGGTAAAATAGCAATTGGTACTCACCCTCCAATTCATCTCCCTTCGGAACAGCAGCAATGTTCACCTTAAAATAATCGGATCGATAGATTTGCCGTTCACGATGTACAAGACAACGTCCCATGGCATGAAATTCCGACCAAGGCAAATGTCTCAATTTTTCCAAGTACAGCTGTTCGCGGTTTTGTGAAATTTTGTTTGCTAACAGTCCCATGTTTAACGCACTTCCTGTGATGCGACGTATTTCCCAACCAACCTTGAGGTCTGGTATTAGTTCTCCGGTTTTAGTGTCTAAAATGTCCGTTGAAGCTCCATTAATTTCCGAAAAGGTTTGTGATTTTCGAATGAAAATAATAAAGTGACTTGCCTGTTGCAACGCACACTAAGTTAACGTTTTCCCCCGGGAGAAATGTTAGAGTCCCATCAGGCTTGAGGCCTTCGACATGCACTTTAACTGCTGTACCCGCAACTGAAACAAGTAGGGGAAAATAACATTTCATGGAACCGTTCTATCGATTATAATTTGTTCATTTGATGAAATGAACACACTTACTGTCATGCTTTCTATCGGGATCAACCGTCATAGTTGAAGAGCCATCTGCTCTGGTCACATCCACGGCAAAGTATTCAGACGCAAATGATTCCGATGGTCCCGGGGGATCATCTGGTCTTTCTGGTCTCTTACTTACCAGAGCAACACACCGAACTTTGAAGGGCAGGTTGCCCTCATACGGTGCGTTGAGACCTTTAAACTTGAGATGACCATTTGCTTCGCTCGAAACACTGTCCGCAAAGAGGCTTGAGTCGATCGATTGACCAGTTGCATCGGCGAACTCCCAACCGAACAATGCGTTGTATTCTGCACGCATTCCTTCGGTTGTCAGACGGCGGCCAGTCGTAGTGTCTGAATAATTTAAAGAAATCCCTCGTGGATTATTTAGCACGGAACGAAGTGAAATGGCTTTGGGTTGAAAACGAGTTACTTACTGTGTAGTTCACATGTGACTGCAACGCTTCCTTTTATTCGACCAACAAGATTGCCGTTTTCATCTAATCCAACCACCTTCACTGTGACGCCCGCTGTAAAGCATGTGAAAGATTACGTGTTAACCATGCATAAACTGATAGCTTGAGTTAACCAAGTTGATTCTTACCATCTGGTTTTCCGGCTACAGTAATAGTAGATGGATCCAAAGGCTTTCTAATAACATCCACAGTGAAGTAATGTGATTTGAACAACAAAGTATCGTCCCGCGACCAGCTTTCATTGATCTGATTACCAGGAACATGCACGACGCATCTTCCTTTGACATTCCTCCCTGATGTTCCCGCTGGAGCCTGGATTCCTCGAAGATTAAGACGTTCCCCGTTTGCTTCTAAACTAACAGCCACACTAGTAGTTGTGACAGGTTCCTCGTCAGCGTAACGCCATTCCCAACCGTAACGTACACCATGTATTGGCTTGAGTGCGGCAGCTGTTGAAAGCAAATAGGCTTGGCAGTGTAAAAGCGCATCGTCTCCCACCCGTTGTACAAGCACACGTTGATTTTCATCCAAACCATCAATTTCCACGCGCACAAAATTGTCCGGGTAAGTCGGTTTTTGCGAAGTAGCATCTAAAATTTTAGAAACCGGTAAATACATGTCCTACAAGAGATTTGACATTATGTTTACTTTATTGACTACTTTTGAGCTCATTGAAACGCACCCAAGTCTTCTGGATCACGAATGTCAAACGGGAAATATGGTGAAGCAACCGTTGTCCCATCTTGCAATGTTAATACACATCTGCCACTTGCATGTGGATTTGAATACATTCCTGTTAAATGTAATTCACTCGCGTTGGTTATCTCATACTTTTGTGCAAGTAGCCCAGTGTGTATTGGCTCATGGTTTGCGGACACAAATTCCCAACCACTTGCTCGGAGAGGTACATCTTCACCCGACGATTTGTCTGGAAGGGAAAGAGAAAAAATAATGGTTGGAAGTCGGTTTACCAGAATTAATGTTTTCAATTGCCAAAAGCTGACTTACTTGATGCGATGCACTTCAAAATTAAATCCGAGCCAACAACTTGCCGCACATTTCCCTCCTTATCCAACCCCTCGATGCGAATGCGAACATCCGTCAGATTCGGTGGGATTATGATTACTTGACCTGGTATATCCGGTAATACAGTGATTTCACCTGTTCAGTAAACGGAGTTCAAATATATTTAACTTTAATCAACTGGTTAGCGTCTGATACTATTGTAGCAGACTAAC
Source organism: Atriophallophorus winterbourni (assembly GCA_013407085.1). Lineage (NCBI taxonomy): Eukaryota > Metazoa > Platyhelminthes > Trematoda > Plagiorchiida > Microphallidae > Atriophallophorus > Atriophallophorus winterbourni. The sequence goes on along the minus strand of JACCGJ010000680.1, from coordinate 6,141 downwards.
GTTTCTAAAAAAAACATTCATTGTACATACATTTAATTTCAGTTTTTACAAATGTGATTGAACAGGTTGGTCGTACCAGCCTTATCCAACAGCGGCATACAAGCGCTTTTTGTTAACCATTCCTCCACCGTTTCAAGCGCATGTGGATCCTGATCTTACTGTCCCTACCTGATGAGTGCAAACAGCACGAAACCGGTCGTGAGGTGTGTGTGACGGAAAAGCATGCAAATGTATATCTCGTTTCATGGTTATGGATTTAACCCCATTAAACATGTGTTTTCACACATGTGATTGAACAGATTGGTCTTACCAGCCTTATCCAACAGTGGCATACAAGCGCTCCTTGTTTACCATTCCTCCACTATTTCAAGCGCATGTGGATCCTGATCTTACTGTCCCTACCTGATGAGTGCAAACAGCACGAAACCCGTTGTGAGGTGTGTGACGGAAAAGCATGCAAATGTATATCTTGTTTCAGTTATCTTTTGTTTTTATTCCATTCAAGTCTGTAGCGTTTTACATTCGAACATCGATTTTCCAACATCTCCCGGAAATTCTTATTAAGCAGTTCAAAGTACAACCCTGACCTAGAGTATAGAAGCTGCAAATATCTGGCGAAACTGATCGGAGGCCATTCAACGTATTGTCAGCATGCTCTTCCAATCAAAGTCGCAGAACAACATTTCTCCATCTTTCTTTTTTCTTAATTGCACAATCACACAATGAAGTAGCCATAAACACAGTTTGAATTTTATCATCACATAAGAAAGATGTGATCATTCTATTATCTCATGAGCGCAAAATATTCATGTGGTTGCGGTTAAAGGCGTAAGCTAATAACTTGCAAACGCGTGTACAACCTGTTACATCCATTTTTCCTGGTCAGATCTTTCCATTCATAACATCATAACCAAAAAATCTACAGTTGCCTGCATTTTCATTTTATACACCCCGCAACCAATTTGGTGGTGTTTTTAAACATTCGGGTTAGGATCTGCAAGCCTTGGAATGATTGAGAAATGGTGAATTAAGTTTGAACTTGCAAACCACTGTTTGATAAGTCTGTCAGGACCAACTAGTTCAGGCACATGTTCACACACATGTAGCTGGGTCAAACCTGAAGTCTAGAACAGAGCCCCATAGTTGCATGCACTTCTATCACACACACACACACATCCCATGTGTTTAAATAACCTAAATGTGTTTGTGTACATGTGATTTGATAGGGTGGTCTTATCAGACTTATCCAGCTGTGGCTTACAATTTCGAAGTTCGTTTATCATAAACTATTCAATTAATATATTTGGTTTGACGGAGTTAGTGAATTATATTGTGATGTAGAATAGTTGAGGCGGAATATATTATCACTAAACGGAACGTAATTGCGCCGCACTGGTTGGGGTTAGTAAGTTAGACTGAAATTCTAATGTTTCGGGAATAGTGAAAAGAAAAACTGTCAGTTTACCAGGTGTTAAAATTCAAATCGCGATTTAATTAGTCATTGCGATTGTAATCCGTCGAAAACATTACACCGATACAAAGTACCGAATGCGTGAATGCTATACAACCTGGCGCAAAAACATCTTAGGCAATGCATTATTCTCGGTCTCGATGTGCACTAAGGAAAATACGCTTGTCACTTAAATCGATGAATATCTAACAGAACTTGAATGGATGCAATATGCGATGTGTGTTTGCAGTTTCCTCACTTGTCACTGCACCCAAAATGTTGGGTAGACAACGCGAGCAGCAAATAAAATAATTTAAAATAGCAATCATACTTAAAAGATGTTAAACACTTGTGGTGATACTAAATACATGATATAGGGGTGTTATCAATCTCACTTGGGAAGCGCGTGGATAAAAATGTGCAAGTAAAGTGTTTAAGTGGTATACCTGGTTCGCAACCGTCTCCATGTTCACCGATTGAGAAATAGGCGCTGAAAAATCGATCATTTGGCATGTCACGATCCACAACCACACATCGACCAATCATTCGCTGAGGTGGTTGTAAAATGTTTGTCAATCGCAAACTGTTGCCCTCCTGTTTGATTTCTTCTGCCAATTGCATTATCGGAGGTGTTGCATCTCCAAAATGGTTACGAAATTCCCATGAGTAGATCAGGTTTGTAACTGGTATAGTGGTATCTGGTATCAAGGCAGAAAACAATGCTGTTTGTGATTAGAATGGTTTATTTTGTTGATTGGATTTCAGAAAGTATTAGCTTCAAACCCAATGAAAAAAGCGAAAGTCATGGTTCGAATCATGTTGTTGTAATCGGTTTAAATACATCTGTTCCTTAGTCGAGACCGGCAAATAACCGTCACAGTTAGCAGGTAGATGGTCAAACATAAAATGATCAACTTAACTGGAAAAGGGTTAATCACACACTGGCATTAAACATTGAATTTCGCTTCGACAAAGACTCTTGTGTCACGGAATCATTCAAAATCACAAATATCCAATATCGATAGCAAGTGCAATCTTTGTACAATTGAGTTTATAAAGGGTATTCCAGTCATTAAGAATAGAAATTCAATAACCAAATCCCATTTTTACGGCATATAAAGCTTATTACCTTGGGAAGGTGAGGCGTATACTTACCGTTTGGACGACATAGCAATGAAGCATTTGTGCCTGGAACAGTTGGAAAACTTCCACAGCGATTGAGACCGGTCACCAATGGGAAAATGTTGCGTTTTGGAAGATCGTCTAAACGAGAAATCAGGTAACATTATTAATTTTTCTGCAGTAGTCCAAATTCGTTATTGAATCTTTATGTTACAGAAAACGAACATTCGGTCGTGATGTTCAGTGAATGACAACTTGGCTATATATAGGGTGACATTTTCCGGATTTGTCCTCCTCGCAGAACTTGGAAAGGCTAATTCCTACGTCCACAAATTACATCTAGTCTCCAGGAAAGCTGATGTTGTATCACACGCCATAACAAAAGTGAGTGATTTGCAATAGGAATAGCTTAATTTTAGCCAATTTTTTAATTGTTTACGCGCACAATTGAATGCTTTAGAGTCTACACAATTCATTTCAATCAACTCTACGTTATTTTTGACAGAAATGTCAACTGCATGGTTTTTCAGTATTGTAGTGATCGAGGGTATTAAATTTGCCGTATCCTGCATACATTTGATGAGTAACACGATAAGACAGCCGTCATTCAGTAAAAAGATAAGTCTCAAATGATCAAGAAAACCATTTAAAATTACTAAACTTTTTTTCTTCTGTCTGCTCCTATAACCTCTGGGACTTTATCATCTGTACCACTAGCGGTTTCCGAATTCAAAACACTTTTGGAGTATTTAAGATTAAGACTCTCGAGCTAGTTGCACAGCTGAATTATCTCCCCATGTTGTCACTAAATCATGCACATTTGTGGTTTCTTTGACAACGCAAGAGAATTTTAACGTATGCTTTGTAGCAGTATCAATGAAGCAACGATATTCATTGTTCATTTCAGAAAAAAATTTAGCTGAGTGGTAAAGACCATGATCTCAAAAATGGGAGTCGAGTCCATGCTGGCAGACCGTGATAGTACGGTCCTTACTTGATGAGTACGAAACCTCGTGGGGTGTATGATGTAAATGCATGAAAATATAGATTTCGTTTCACTTATTCGATGTGTTTTTGAATTGGTTTTCTTGTGTGCGAAGTGGTACGCTGAAAATCACTCATGTGCTTGCTGCTCCACACATCACTTTACTTAATTTCCATAAATAATATCAGGCACTGACCGCCTGCTGATGATTTACAATTACTGTAGGTATTGAGTTCATTGCAGCTCGACAATGTAGCTTGCCAAGCTATGCTTTTGGGTATTGGTAGCTGTAATATAAAAGTCACTGTAAGGATGTAAAAGCACTGCGCCTGCATTTGAGGCGCGGACATAATACTAATAAGAATTTATTTGGTGATGCTGTACGTTGTCATCCACTTCTGTTTAAACAGTGATTTTGAATGGTTTCTCTTAAATTAAAATGGCTCTCTTGTGGTGCATGGTGATATTTAACACAGCAACGACATGTTTCATACCTACTCAAAGTTCTTACTATGGCTACTGATAATATGCTCACAAATAGTCTTAAAATAGATCAATTATCTAAAATGTTATGTACAATACGTAAACAATTGAGACAAAAATCTCACCTGCTTTATCTTCCCCAGCGGTAACGATCGCGATAAATTCGGATGCGTATGTTACCGGTTGCATTGCTGATTTGTTTCCACTGGGAACAACCGATTCCTGCCGTTCAGCGATTACACGAAATTTCGTGGACGGTTTAGCTGGTGCACGTAACCCTTCGAACGTTATCACTCCCTCTTCTCCATGTATTCGAATATTGTCCGCCAAAGCGCTAAACGGCGCTGGCTGGTTGTTGCCATATACGGACTCTAACCCGATGTGGGTCACATTTGGGTCGGCATTGACTGAAATTACTTGGCCAGTCAATGTGTCTGTAGGAATTATCAGCGACGAGATAGTAAAGCGTTTCGGTACATAAAATAATGGATTCTAGATGGCCTACTCAGCAATACGCAATAATGTTAAATGACTTGACACAGAGATGGTTTTGAGGTACGTATGAGCACATCACAAAAGGGCATTTCAGCATGTTGTGAAATTGCTATACTACAAGCCTGAGCTTAATGCTGCCGATAAAAAATTCATCAATAAGTTAATCGTCGATTGCTGAGCATGGTTACCACAAGAGTTTAATTCGGCACCAATTAAACTGAGTCAAACATCCGCATTCCAGTGAATTTCAATCACCGATCAGGGATACTGTACTAGCTAAACACGTGCTAGACACGGCTACAGCGTGGATCTCTATAACGCATGGGTTATAAGGCGAGATGTGAAACATTATAGGAAAAGACTTCACGCCGAGGCGGCTGAAATAAGAAAGACTGAGACGAACGCAATCAACAAGGTTGATGGGGTGAAAATCTTCAAAATCTACCGCTTGGTTCCGGGGTGAATTAGTATAAACATGCATGAGCCTTGGATCACACCGTGTACGTAGATACACAAAATAAACAAATAAAGATTAACGCAGCATGTAATGCTTGTGATCAATTCGCTTAATCACGTCAGTCTGTCTAAGGTAACTTAGGATTGGTCAATAAAATACCATTTAAACTTGAACCCAGTTCGTACTGACATCCTTGGTCTAACGAAGCTTCTGTGTCAGAAGCGAAACGTCACAAAACCTGCTCTAACCAATTCAGTGCAATCTTTATGTTATAGTTCGTGTTCATATCATAGGATCAATTAATAAAGCGAGCGTTCAAGTATTATAAACTACCATAAAACAAAGGATATGGTAAATGGTGGGATCAAGAGAGCCATTGGCCCAAACAAACTTAAAACGGCTCCCATTAAGTCTGTATCTGGTAAGCCGATTGTCGACAAAACTCAACAGATGGAAAGATGGGTAGAGCACTTCTCCTCTCTCTACTCTAGGGACAGTACGGTTCTACCGCATGCACTTGAAAATGTCGAACGGCTGCCGACCATTGAATATATAGATACCCCACCTACTATTGATGAGCTTAGTAAGGCAATCGACCGCTTAGCGAATGGGAAGGACCCTGGTGACGACGGAATTCCATCTGAGCTCATCAAATGCGGTAGAGCAGCATTATTACAGCCTCTTCACCATTTGCTTCTTCAGTGCTGGCAGGAGGGGGGTGTCCCATAAGAGATGCGAGACACAAAGATCATCATGCTATTTAAGAATTAGGGTGAGAGAGGCGACTGCAACAATTACAAAGGAATCTCCCTTCTGAATGTTGTAGGCAAATTGTTTGCTAAAGTCTTACAGATCCGGCTGCAAGTTTTAGCTGATAGAATTTACTCCGAATCTCAATCTGGCTTTCGCAAGGGAAGATCAACCGTTGACATGATCTTCTCCCTGAGACAACTTCTGAAGCACGCTTTTAGGACGAGGACAGAAGGCATTTACATACGCACGCGAAGTGATGGTAAGCTTTTCAACCTGAACCGGTTGAGAGCACGAACCAAAGTACGGGATGTGATAATCCGTGACCTGCTGTTTGCCGACGATGCAGCCTTTATTGCTCACTCCCAAGAGAACCTACAGTCGCTAATGGACTGTTTT
>JACCGJ010000679.1:0-31977 GCA_013407085.1 Atriophallophorus winterbourni | reverse complement strand
ACATGGACGGTTCACTCCCAAAACACTTCCCCGCATTATAAATACTTACATTCATCCAACGATGGAGTATTTGATCCCAGCGTGGGCACCGTGGCTGCGCAAAGACATCGACCTCTTGGATAGAATTTACCACCGAGCTACAAAGCTAGTTGATGGGATGCAGCACGTCCCATATCAAGAGCGAATGGCCATACTAGGTTTGCCTGATTTTACACGGAGGCGAATGAGGAGCGGCGTTATTCTAGCTTACAAAATACTGCGAATCGAAAACCACCCGCTCCGAGATCTAATAAAAATAATTGCCCCTCGGAATACACGTAGTCACTCAAGTTGCCTCACAATATCGCACTCAAGACTTGACTGTCGGCGCCATTTCTTCTCTGTGTGTATCTGCTTTCTATGGAATGCACTACCGCAAAACGTTGTGAACGCAACAACATTTGATGTTTTTAAAGCAAAACTAGATGCATATATCAAACAACATCCCATAATCGGCCCTGTGTATTGAATCAATATGAACCCAGACAAACATGCAACAATGTGTTTTTGATTACATTTTCTTTTTTTTGTAATAGTTGTCATCCAATGGTACATGTAAAGCAATTGCTTTTTTCACCATAAAATCTTGATGGGATAGCTCTAGGGTGCAAAATTCGTCGAACAGCGTACGTCAGAGTGGTTTTCGTGCCACGATTAGCTTTCCATAAAAGCTAAAACATACATCATACAATTTGTAATAAGACACTTGAACAATCAAGCCCGACGCGGAACTCAATCATGCGGTTCAAAGCACCTATCTAATAAGCTGCCGATGTATTCTGTTTGGAGGCTGACTTTTCCTGTTTTCAATCACTATTGTGGTGTGTCTATGGTGATACATTTGAAGTACTTTCGAATTTCGCAATGAATGTGGTAAAGGAATAGATTGAAGATCCTTTATAATTAAATTCAAAATTTAATGGTTTGTTATGTATTGTGAAATGGGAAATGTTGTATTGCAATTTCGACGGAAGATTCGCGACCAAGTTTATCCCAAAAAGCACTTTTTGTCAAAACAATTTGTTTGCACTCGAATTTCGTGGATGCTAACAAAAGAGTGTGTGTGTGTGCTGTTTCTGTAACACATTAATCGACGTTTTTTATAATGTTTCCAAATCAAAATAGGGTTTTAATTTTTTTCAAATTTTAAACCAATCAGTGAATCGGGCAGTTTTTATTGGCGAAGAGCAATATCCAAGGTTCAACCAATCAGCGATTCGAGCTGATTTTATTGGTTAGGAGCATTGCCGCGTAATAGATAAAATATGATTTTAATGAAAGACTCTGACAGCGTTTTGGCAGACTAAAACAACTAGTTAACCATTTTACCACTCTTTAAGGCATGCGGATCCTGAGCATACTGTTCCTACGTGATGAGTGTAAACAGCACGAAATATGCGTGAGTTCTTATTGCCTTGAACAACAGAGATCATTAAGAAAGATTACGTCTTGTTCACTTTTGTGCTTATTTAGACCTTCATGTGAAACACAACGTCGCGGTGAAATATTCATTCATTTCCACATTTTACTACTCTTTTCTCACAACGGATCACGCTTGCTTAGGCAGAACTTGACATACGAGGTCAATTTAGCGCGTACGGCGATGAAGCGCTCGTCACCTGGTTCAGGTCCATGCCACCGAAATCCCAAACCCATTCGAATTCGACCGAACACGCTTGGGTCATCTCCGGTCCCCTGTCCACATTGGGTAGCCTTCGCCTGATGCTACCCGCTGCGCCGCCATATCCATCCACTCAGTCATTGCCAATCGACGTTGGCTTCGCGTTCACAAACCATCCGCATTACGAGAACGCCCAGCTTCGTAAACGAACCGTGTTAGCCTACTCAATCTACAGTCGTCGAACGATTTCCGAAGTCCACCGCATTTACCGGGATCGTATAAAGGTGATTTTTCGATTGTTTTAAAGCATTCACTGAGTCGTCTCGTGTTGGATCGATTCCACGGAACACGCTTCTCGATTAAGTGGTGTTTTTTTACATTTCATGGAATGGTTGCTCCCTGGTTTTCGCATGGTTCACCGTGATCTCTACTATACCCCAGTTTCAGATTGACAAAAACTGGTTCCACGAAGTGTACTTAGCCATCTTCCGCGTGATGTCCTTCAGGGTGCAATACTGTCCCCATTTTTATTTTCCCTTTACATTTCTGATCTTCCTTGTGACCCTTCGACACTTACTATTAAATACGCTGATGACGTTGCCGTTGCATTGCATCATAATCTTCGGATCGAGCAACATGTTTTAGAATCCGTGGTTACGAACATTTGTCAATGGTCATCCACGTTTGGTTTATCTTTGAATCCCTCAAAATGCAACGAGATGGTATTTTCCAACATGACTGGACAGCGTTATCTAGCCCTGCATGATGAAATTCCTCGTGTTTCGTTTAACGGCTCTGTGTTCGAAAGATGTTACAGCTGCAAGTATCTTCACATAACAATATCGGACAATCTTAGCTGGACCAAACATGTAACAAATCAATTCAAAAAGATGCGCCAAATGTCATTCTATGCACTTCGCCTCCGTTCTCTCTCCAAACCACTAAAAGATATTAAACTTTTTGTTTTTTCTTGCATCATTCCACACCTCCTTTACGCTTCCCCCGTAATTTTTCCTGGCCTTTTGGAAAAGGATTTTATGATGATCAGAAGAAGTATTAAGCTCATCTCAAGATTGAGTTGTATTCCCGATGATGACATTCGAGACACTATTGTTGATCGTCACTTTCGTGAATGCAACAGGATTATCGCAACTATTTCTTTTGATTGTTCACATTCATGGAACAAAAGCCTCGCTTCTTGTGAATCTTTTTCCTCCCTATTCGAGAACTAACAAATTTAGAAACTCTTTTGTTCCATACATGGCTCGATACATGGTTGATCAGTCGAAAGCTGTTATGGAGTTAAAGAAGCGCTTGACAATTTTTTTTAAATGACGCTGAGATGTTCCAGTTATTCTCCAATTTTTATTTTTCTAATTCGCCTCACATTTATCTAACCTATGGTAACCTGACATTTTATTAGCTCAAGTATCATTTCATTGTGCTGCACTTTATAAATTTTATCATATTTGTATTTTATGGAGAAATTACTTTATTGCTGAAAATTCGTGTACACGAATAAAGTCATTCTCTTCTTCTTCGTTGAGAAATTTTTAAAAGGATTTGCACCTATAACGAGTAACACACAGAAACTTGCTACACTCTCATTGCTTGCCACATCCCAGTCTGAGAAATCTGTTTGCAGATTAACATTTGCTTGAGTTGAGCGTTTATTTACGTCCGCTTTTTTTTACTTAAATCTGGATGTCGACTGATCTGTATGCACACCTTGTTCACTTCACTTCATCATCACGCACAGCATTACACCGGTATCAAGTACCGAGGGCTCAACTCCCATGAGCATAAGGATGAGCTGCATACATCTATAATCAAGTGTGTGAACGAGTAAAGCGACTTTAGGGGCTTTCACTGTCACGCATCACAGGTCGACTGGCAGTTAGATTTACGAAACACCATGACATTTTCACGTCTGTGTATGAATGTATGTGCGTGTAAGCTAGCAACTAGACACATTGTCATATCATTATCGCTGCGGGTGAAGTGGGATACATGAGAACAGGATTTCTCATGTATGTATACAAACACAAACGTGATCCAGGCAAAGTACCGCACGCTGAAAGACTCCACGTGGGCTAAGACGCTGTTAGGCTGCCCAGGCCAGGACAGACATGAAGCCCCTCATCGGGGTCAATCCATTTAACACAGGTGGGCATGAATTAGAGCTTTACACAATCCGCCTCAGTGATGTGTTTACCATGCGGTGAGTTGGAATCACGAAATCGACATTTAGGCAGACCGCACAGTCATAAACTATACGTAGGCTAAGATACTGTCGGGTTGCCCAGGCCTAGACAGATATGAGAAAGAAAATGGCAGTGAGACTCCAGCATGTTTCAACATGCAGCTCACTACCTATGGCCAATCAATTTAGCAAGGTGTTAGGCGCACAGAATAGAAGTACTGTACGATTGCAAGTTGCGCTTGTGGTACACATCCATGGTCTACATCAACTGAGGGAGGCTAACAACAGCATTCCCTTTTGATGTATTGCTTCCACGAATACACTCAAGCTAAATCATTCAATGGTATATCTTCGGGTAAGATGGTAGTTGAAAGGAGAGTCTCGTTGCTAGGAAACGGTTCCCCGTCTTGTCGCGGATCTAATGTCAATTTGTGCTGTGCAGTTATCATCGTGCCAAATTGATTGGCCAACGGTAGTGAGCTGCATGCTGAAACACAATGGAGTCTCACTGCCATTTCTATTTAAATCCTCATCATATCTGTCTAGGCCTGGGCAACCTGACAGTATCTTAGCCCACGTGCAGTCTCTGACTGTGTGGCACTTTGCCTGCTTTAATCATCATCAATGTCAATTTGTATGCAAGCTGTGTGATAGATACAGATACATCGTGGAAAACGACTTCTCGTTCCATTACCCACGACTTATTTTACAGGCCGACTTTGTCATCGTCGACACACCGAGCTGTTACCCACGACGAGGATGCAGCAATCCAGAATTGTATGACCTGGTCGATCCACATCTAGCGAACAAACCTTCGCTGTGCGATGAGCTGCTTTCGCCAGATGTACTACGGAAAGGTCAAACGCCTGCTTCGTGGATCCGCTACTTTAAAGTTGTCTACGTAGAGCATGACAGCGGTCGAGTAGTTTTACTCGTTCGACCTTGAATCGAACCGCGCTGTTTTAATCCAGTTGTTTGTTGTTTTAAAGAGTTTTAATATTTACGCCTTGTTTGCTGAAATTAACCGGGATGGTGAGGTTCTGGAATTTGAATTGAGAAGTGGGAGTGTGTGAAATAGCGCGAAATCAGTAAGTATATACATGCTGTTAAAGTACAAAGTAGTGTCTATGTACAACATTCATCTGCATCGTCCTCGGAAAAATCAACCTTCGCAACGACTCGACGTTTGGATGTTTGCTTGGTTGTCCGACCACGACGACCACCTGGGTTCGCTTTGCGTTTGCGGGAATTTCCGGGCATCTGGGAAAGCTCATTGGGCAACTCCGATTTATCTTCTTGTGTGATTCGGGATATCGCTGAGCGCGCACGCTTGCTGGGAAGTGAAAGCTGAAATCGGGTTTTAAAAAACGAAGCATTTGTACAACAATGAGAAATCAGCACGCATAAACTGATGATAATATACAAAAAGAAAATCTATCTTCCCTAACCCTTAACTGCCTGAATTATGTTTTACATCGAAATAATTTTTTTCTCCTGCATTTTTGTGATGAAACTGCTCTCCTTATATGGGGACAGAAAGTATTTTTAGTTTTTTTATATATTACGGAAAATAAAAAAATGGGACAAATTCGGTACAATCGTCCTGTGGTGGCACCTTTTTCATTGATTTCCAGCTGTAGTCAGCTATATGAGACATAAAAGTTATAAAAAGATTTCTCAATTAAATTTTTAATGTGAAACACACACAAGGTAGAAAAATAGGTTGAATAGAAAATAATGTATTTCCTTCATGCAGTCATCGCGATCAAAACCCATGGAATGCCGCAAAACAGTTCTTATGCATGTCTAAGCATAAGTGGACATTGCATTTGGCGCATAATATCTTCGTCTTTCCAGGATAGTTTTTGAACCTGCATCGGTTTCTTTTTTTCTCGACACAAGGCACATGTGCCACTTGGTCCAACCTCACAACGTCGGATGGGGCTCCACAGCTTCTTTTTGCTTCACCTCTTAGAGATGGGCGTCCACGTTTAGGAGGCAAGGAAATTTTTACCTGCTTTGGTAAGGGTGAAAGCTACCTCAAGTTTGAAGGAAGCAAGCTGGAGCACTTCTTTTTTGGAAGAGAAAGCCTCTTGCAGTCTCTACGATAACAAAGCCATGAATTAACTATAGCCATGTCAATAAAGTGATAGATCAGACGGTGATAAGCTTTCTTTGATTTCATGCTTATTCTATACAAAGAAAGAAGATGGTCTGCCAAACCTACACCACCCATTGACTTATTGTATCGTTTCACAATAATAGGGCAAGGTACTTTAATGGACCTCTTTGTAGTTTTATCAAATCTACGGACAGTTGATAGAGGATTTGCCCTGGCAAATGTAGACACCAAATTGACTACTTTGTTGTCGTACCAGCGAACCTTGGTGACACTTGAATGTCCCTTCACCAGTTCTTTCTCCTCAAAGGAACCCCTGCCTTTTTTCATTAGGCGCTTGTCATTCTTCATGTTTTTTGGTAAGCAAGCTAATCGTGGCAATCTAACTGTGCCGCAACAAAATATTCCCACATCTGTCAAGTATTGCAGAAGGGGCACAGAGGTGAACCAGTTATCAAAAAATACAAGATGGTTCTCATTGAAAGGAATGGTCTTGGCAAGATGTAGCACTATATCTGAGCTAGCACCGATGTTTGGGACGTTGGGATCATCGATGGGGGATATTTTCCCAGTATATGGGATGAAATCGCACATCATTCCACGATCATCAGCGAGTACGAAAAGTTTGTAGCCAAAATTTTTAGGTTTATTTGGCAGGTATTGTTTGAGCCTTGATCTGCCGTTGTATGCCGGATGTCACATATTTGAGACATATATTCCGACAGTCATATTTCGCACAGAAAAATATTTCATCACTCGTGTATACGTTCAATCAGTTCAGAAGATGTCTATAAATGAAGCAAAAAATTATCAATGCATATACTTACAAGGTTTTTCAGCCATTGCACTCAGAAAAATGAAGCACGGAGCGAAATTTCACAAGCGTCACCTCACTTCCGAAGTTTGTTGACAACTGGCGCGCCGCATGGCCCAGCCGTCTCAAACGCATACCAAACGAGAGCAGAACGTGTGCCGATTCCGATACCCCCGGCATACGAAAGTGATCTGTCTAATTTAACCTATCATATACCTTTGAATTTTGTGTACCGAATTTGCCCCATTCGTCCGTTAAGGGTTAACTTAATTCCTTGTTTGAATTTTGACCATATCAAAACAAGCGGGAATAAAATAACAAACCTGAATTCAGGCGAGTTACCACACATTCATGGACTGCATGTGGGATAAGGTTTTGTCGCTCAAATAACAGCAGTAGGACTCCAGTATGTTTCACGCACAGCTTATTACCCGTCGCAAATCAATTTAAAGCGGCGCACAGTAAGAAAGTACTGCTCAATTAACTCCAAGTACAAAGTGAGCATACTTTGTTTAACGTAGTGGTTGAGAGTGAGTGGGCCTTTCTGTCCAGATGTTCGTAGCCCGCAGCCCAAATAACCTACCACCTGGAAGTGTAAAATGGGCGCCAACAACAATGGGACAAATCGCGTTAAATGGCGGTCTTGGTGTGCTTGATTAATCTTGTGTGTTGTCAAGTGAAGTGGCTATGAAAGCTTGTTAAGATGCGTCACAGTGAAACTGTCGTCACTTTACTCGTTCACAACACTTGATTGGATGCATCTTTGATTCGAGTTGTGGACGCTTTTTATCCCAGTGTTTTTTTTGGGATTTTCAACGTGCCATGGTTGTATTGCGGCAGTTTATTGGGTGGAGGAGTCATTTCAGCTTTACCATTTCTCGCTAATCAAACCCCAGGCCTGTTCCAAAGGTTCTCATAGACAGGGGTGGCAGTGGGGATAAGCTCCGTTTGTTCGAGTCAGCTTCTCTAGCCTTTGCACAACCAAGTGCGACCTGCAAGGCAGCAGGGAGTTGCCAGAAAGAGGTGGTCTACCAGACTCTGATCCAGGTTTTTCCTCGGGGTTTTCTCCTGAAGCCTTTCCCGCGATCGGGTATCCCGCAAGGCAGCGGGGGTCTAAAATCAGGGTTTTCCTTCCCTTAGATGAAATGCCCTCCCAGGCTAACGAGCTACATCTGCCCGAAGCAAACTGGTTTTCAGGCGCCAGTCACTCGCCCTCGCCCCTTCTCCTGTTGGTAGAAGCAGTTCCGCCGGGCTCGGAGAGCCACTCGTGCATGCCAGAAGCTGGACTTTGTTGTCAGAGGCTATTTGAGACGCATGCCATATGGGAGCATTTTATAAACAGTGGGAGCTTATCCCCACTGCCACCCCGGCTATGACAACCTTTGGAACAAACGCCGAGTGGCGATGGGGACGCCGCTTTGTACCCGAATTCCCAAGAATCTTCTTTGAAGCCTCCAGGAGGAGATAGTCGCACAAAGTAAGTGAGTAAATAAGTAAGGGGATAAGCTCCCATATAGCGTGCGTCTCAAATAGCCTCTGACAACTAAGTTCAGCTTCTGGCCTGCACGAGTGGCTCTCTGAACCCGGTGTAACTGCTTTTACCAACAAGAGAAGGGGCGAGTGACTGGCGCCTGGAAACCAGTTGCCTTCTGGCAGATTGAGCTCGTTAGCCTGGGTGGGCATTTCATATAGGGGAAGGAAAACCCTGATTTTAAACCTCCGCTAACTTACGGGATACCCGATCGCGGGAAAGGCTTTGGTAGAAAACCCTTAGGAAAAATCTGGAACACTTGGTTGTGCAAAGGCTAGAGAAGCTGACTCGAACAAACGCCGAGTGGTGCTGGGGACGCCGCCTTGTACCCAAATTCCCAAGACTCTTCATTGAAGCCGACTCATCCTCCAGGAGGAGATAGTCGCACAAAAGTAAAGTAAATCAAGCACAACAGTAAAAGTACTGGGGCGGTCTGGATTAAAATCTACTTAAAATAAATTGACGTAAATTGTCCATTCAAGTTTGGCTGTGTACACGCGCGTTAGATTTATCTACCATTAGAAATTATATGATCCAAAATACTGGTAGTCTTTGTCTTTAGACACTTGTCATGCAATGGTGCACTTCCTCTGTACTGCGCAGCTAACAACGTGCTCAATTGAGTTGCTACTGAGCTTCATGCAGAAACTAGCTGGAGTCTCGCTATCATTTTAAGTATAATTTTTGTCTAGGCCTGCTCAACTTGATGGTATGTAATCCGCGTGCAGACTAAGATTGAGCGGCTTTTCGCCTGGAACAGGCTTATGATTTCATACATGCATAGTCACTTGTCGTAAACTGCCAACAGTATACGCGTGACCCATTTCTTTTATGCAAGTTTCAATATTTGTTTCCATTTGGAAGGCTGGTTAGTTTCTGAACCTTGAATAACCCTATTCAGGATTAATATGCAGATGTGCAATCGCATGGTACTGCTATGCTGTGCGGCTAACACCATGCTAAATTGATTGGCTACCGGTAGTGAGTTGCATGCTGAAACACGCTGGAGTCTCACTACCATTTCCTGTTCTTTTTTCTTCCTAATAAATCTGTCTAGGCCTGGGCAACCTGACAGTATTTTAGCCCACGTGCAGTCTCTGACTGTGCGGCACTTTGCATGGATCAGACTTGTGCTTCCATACATACAGTTCAACATTGCAGTTGCGTGATTATCCAACACTTCTGTTCCCAACAAATACCCGCTAAAACGATTGCCATCCGTAATCCCAGCAACAGAAAAGAAAACCTCACAATCCCTATTTAGAATAATCTTAAAAAACCCATGAAAACGGGTTGTTTGAATAGCTGTGACATATTGAACAACTCACTGCGTCTGGGGCACGATCGGATTCGATCCGAGGGAAGAAATCGGTGATGCGAATGGTCGAAGATGGTGAGCCCAAACACCGTTGCTCGTGTCGATTTAGAACGCTGCGCAACATCGCCTCCGTTTGATCTGACCGCCAACCTAGATAGTCGGCAGCATGCGTGTAAAACATGTCGGTCAAGGAAATGCGCTCAAATGACATATCAACAATCAGGCAAAGTGCCACACAGTCAGAGACTGCATGTGGGCTAAGATACTGTCAGGTTGCCGGGGTCTAGACAGACAAGGGGAAGGAAAAAAGCAATAGCAGTGAGACTCCGGCGTGCACTCGCACGGAGCTCACTACCGGTGGCAACTCAATTTAGCACGGCGTTAGCTGCGTAGCGCGGAGGTGCTGCTCGATTGTACATCCGGGGACATTTGACATATCTCGTGATCTGATATGTTAAGGTGAACATTCCCTCCACTTGAAACGTACAGAACGGGAAAATCCAGCTTACTCTTAAAACCTTTTCCGCAAACCACATTGATCTAAGGTGAGCCAAGAAAATTAGTATTGGACTCGGTTTCTAAACGTAGCTAGCAGGAATAACTGGTCAAGCAAGGTTGATTACCCTTAATCTGCTGTGCTGGATTTGCTTTGCCTTTGCTGAGTGAAAATAAGGAAGGATAATTCCACTCAGTTTGCTGTCAACTATTCCTTTGTTTACGACTTTACCATTGTTAGAAGGCTCACTGAAGCTAATCTTACTGTCTTCACTTGATGAGGACAGACAGGCACAGGTTGTGGTGTGGAAATGCGAGGGGCGCGATCATCACCATACATTACTCACGTGAGCTTACTAGGTGGTCATGGTGTACAATGATTGACTCCTTTCCTGTTCTTTTTTCTTCCTCATATCTGTCTAGGCCTGGGCAACCTGACAGTATCTTAGCCCACGTGCAGTCTGTGACTGTACGGAACTTTGCTTGGAGCAGGCTTTTGATTTCATACCATACCTTCTGGGTTCAGGCGAACAGTTTGACAGTAAGCACAGCATATCATGATGCAATTAACAAAATTCTCGTGAAAAAGGATATTTTACAAGGGAGCTAACACTAGGTTGTTCCCAGGTAAATGTCTGCTTGTATGTCAAGACATTCGGACGCAGATAAGCCTCGACGATGCGACGATCTGGAAATCCTGCAATTGGGAAAAAGTACGTGAAAGAATCACATTTAAAAGGTAACGCGTTCACTGTATCGATCGGTGTTCGCTAAGAAAATGCTATCGTTACACACTGATTGAAAAACAAAGAATGCTTAGCGGAATCATGTTTAAATAAAACCAGTCAGTATTCGGTGTCCCGTTAGGAAGATTGTTGAAATTCACGAAAACGGCATCTTTGAAGGTGTTGGTGCAATGAGCTTGGAGCTGAGCAGTGCCAGGTATCCCGAGACGTCGTTGAACAAGCAACCGCACTCTGATCGCGTTGTGGTCAATTGTTGTTGTTGTTGGCCTCCTTCGGTCGATGTCGACCATGGATGTACATTACATTCGCATGAATTTTTCATGTTCTACAGCTTTTTGAATGACTAAACAGTCCGATTCGGGAGAAACAATCTCTCCCGCAGCGCTGTCAACGATAGTCAGAACTTGGCTGTATTACATCAGTTGCACGCCAGCGGCGTGATCTGCGTTCAGCAGCCAAGAGCTGTATCTGCTCCTCCCCAGCTTGCAGACAACGCTTTACACAATGCCTCCAATGTGAGCGGTCAAGAGCAAGTTCTTCCTAACTCGCGAGGTCAATGCCAAGTAATTTCATATATCTTTTGCAAAGGTCTTTGTACCGCAAGTGCGGTCTGCCCAATGGTCGACTTCCCAATTGCAACTCACCGTAGAGTAGATCTTTCGGAATACGACCATTTTCCATTCTATAGACATGACCAAGCCACCGCAGGCGGCGCTGACGTAATAGGGTGAACCTGCTCTGTAGACCAGCTTTTGAAAGCGCTTCAGCGTTTGTCACTCTGTCCATCCACGATATGTTCAAGATACGACGGATGCTTCGTAGATGGAAAGCATTCGGTTTCCGTTCGTGTCTTGCGTGGGTGGTCCAGGTTTTACTGCCGTACAGCAACTTTTGCGATATTAACCGATTACCAGATATTCATTGCTACACACTAATAAAGAAAAGGGTGCTGGCGCTCGCGTATAATCATAAGGATTTAGTGAGAATAAATTGGTATATCAGCCAAGTATTGATGGAGGTGGTAGCAATTGACATAAATGACGGCCATGCACTATGCGAACACCCGTCATCGAAGATGATGATCATTTAAATTCTGATGAAGCGAACAAGTTGTTTCGTTGTAGTTCATCATCATCGTGCGGTACTCTTGTGTGCTGTGCGGCAAACACCGTGCTCAATTGATTGGCCACCGGTAGTGAGCTGAAACACGCTGGAGTTTCACTACCATTTCTATTTTGTTACTCAAATCTGTCTAGGCCTGGACAAACGAAAGTATCTCGGCCCACGTGCAGTCTATGACGGTGCGGCACTTTGCCTGGATCAGGCTTGTGCTTTCATACATACATACAGTTTATCATCATCATCAGACAGCATTAAATCAGTATCAAGTACCCGGCGCTTAACTGCCATACAAAGTAGTAAAATTTGAAGTAGCCATGGAATTGAGAGAACAATAACCACAAACATCAGCATTCAATCAAGTTTCGTGATACAATACTGACCTGGTGGGAAAATAAAGTTGTTCCACTTCTTTCTGATACCGGTCAAATTGGGGCGCTTTTTGCCATCTGGTCCGAACGTGTCTTTCCACCAAACGCTAAAGCAGAGAAACATTTATCAACGATCATCGTTCAATATCGCTATGTAAAAAATGGCTCGCGAGTATTTCTCATTATGCGTGTTACAGATGACACTTCTGATGCAGTGAGTTGTGCAACATGTGTTGTTTCTTTCTGTTCCGTCAATATCAAATTCCACACTGCTTTTCTGGCCTGTCATTACCCTATCACTTTATGAACCTTTATTGTTTATTTCGACCTTGATTTGCTGCGCCCACAATTTGTCGTAATCTCAATCGCCAAGGGACGTTCGGGCATTCAAACTTAGCTTTGATTTTGACTCGTGCACATAACTTGGTACGTACTCGATACTGTTTAGACATTGACCCGGATTTTAACCCGGTTGACCCCAATAATTGAGGTGATTTCCTATATTTTGATTGCTGCATTTGTTGACAAATCCTCGTTGGGTTCTGAAATACCTGGGGATTTTGCGCGGCACTTTGCCTCGATCAGGCTTGTGCTTTAGTACATACATAATTGCTGTCTGTAACTTCTCCAACCACGTCATGAGGCTGTAAGAAAAGCCACTCGAGCATTATTATGAGTCTTGAGAATACAGAACACACAGCAGTGCCGCTTATTGCATCATCATCATCATCATACGAGAAGGACTTACGTGAACCGTTTCAAAGGCTCCACCACCTGATCGATCAAATCTTCGGTGACTGTTCCACCACGATGAAGCCAATCGGACCAACAGGAGGCGTTCGCCGTTTCTGGTCGAGCAAACTCACTTAGAATCTCCATCGCGGTGACTGGGCCAACGTTTTGTACACCCTGTGTGTAATCGCTGCCACAGAGTAGCGTCAAACGAAGGATGTTGGCGATGCTCAAACCTGAAGAGAGAGAGTGGAAATACGTGAGTTAAACAACCGAATTGGATCAAGTGGCCTTCCAGGTGCAGACTACACGCACTGCCTGGTTCCAGGCTTGTGATTCTGCATACGTCTTATATTGTGAACCAATTCACAAGATTCAGAGCGAACACACGATCACACTCGGCTGTGAGGAAGTTTAGTAGAATTTACCTTACTGCTTTAAAACTCAACAACCGAGCATTAATCAAATGGCGAGTTTATGAAACACACTTTAAAATAAACAAGCTATTGTGATTTGGGTCATGTGTTGCGATAACAAAACGTGGCACCAGAGCTTAAGATTAAAGAGAAAATCACGTCCCCACTAATGTTACTAATGGCTAATCGTAAGCAGGGATGTGCGATCGTGCTATAACTATATACTGTACTGGCGGGGACTGAGCTATAAAACACATGGAATTGATACAAGAGAAGCACAGATGCACCAAGACAACTAGGCTGAAATATTTCACCAAACGAGTATTATGGACGAGATGGACAGTTTGTATACAATAACCAACTTCCCATCGCCCAATTCAGCTGACCATGTGGGAAACATGATGTATGGTATGGCATGAAAGCAGCACAAGTCTGATCCAGGCAAAGTGCCGCACAGTCAAAGACTGCACGTGGGCTGAGATACTGTCAGGTTGCCCGGGCCTGATGTGATGTAACCGTAAGCGATCAGGTTTTTCAAGCGCTACATTACTATAAAGAACCATATTAACTAGCACAAAACTTGGGTGCGCGGTGTACTACATCCAACAATGAGTAACCTTGGTGTAGGAGGTTCCAAAAAGATAAATGGTATAATGATGCTGTAGTTGACGGTTTCAAAGGCTGTCATAGCCGGAGGTGGCAGTGGGGATAAGCTCCCACTGTCTACAAAATGCTCCCATATGGCACGCGTCTCAAATAGCTTCTGACAACCAAGTCCAGCTTCTGGCTTGCACGAGTGGCTCCCCGAGAAGGGGCGAGGGTGAGTGACTGGCGCCTGGAAACCAATTTGCTTCGGGCAGATGGAGCTCGTTAGCCTGGGAGGGCCTTTCTTCTAAACGAAGGAAAACCCTGATTTTAAACCCCCGCTGCCTTGCAGGAAATGCTTCGGGAGAAAACCCTGAGGAAAAATCTGGAAAGGTTAGTTGGTGCACACCACCTGTTTCTGGCAACTCCCTACTGCCTTGCACGTCGCACTTGGTTGTGCAAAGGCTAGAGAAGCTGACTCGAACAAACGCCGAGTGGTGCTGGGGACACCGCTTTGTACCCAAATTCTCAAGAATCTTCATTGAAGCCGACTCATCCTCCAGGAGGAGATAGTTGCACAAAAGTAGTAAAAAAAAGTTACCGGAGCACGTTACATTGACCGTAGCAAAATGGTCAATTTTTCCGAGCCGCATGGCTCATAATTGTGCTTGCTACTCTAATTACACACATACTATTAGCGAAGGACATTTATCAGAGAAATGTGAAGAAAGCAGTTGTTATGATGACGTTCTACTTGTTCTCAAGCGTATGCGGTGTTTTACACCAAAAGAACAACCAATGAGCAGCGCTTCTCATTCTAGAGATTCTATAAATGTTCAAGCCCCTTTTGTTAGTTTCATTTAACCAAGGTTATGTGGTGACAAGGCTATCAATCTAATGCTACCTTCGATGGTGTAAAACGAACCAACCGCTTTTTCAGTTGTATGCGTTCAAACATTTTACTCCAACCCATTGTGTGAGTCAGTCCTGCATTGTTGATAATGCCAAGCCATATAAGAGCGATCTACTCTATGGTGAGTTGCAATTAGGAAGTCGACCATTGGGCAGACCGCACTTGCGGTAGAAAGACGTTTGCAAAAGAGATATGAAAGCTCTTGGCATTGACCCGGCTAGAACTTGCTCTTGACCGCTCACATTGGAGGCATTGTGTAAAACGTCGTCTGCAAGTTGGGGAGGAGCCGATACAACTCTTGGCTGCTGAATGCAGATCACGCCGCCGGCGTGCAACTGAAGCAATACAACCGAGTTCTGATTTTCGTTGCCAGCGCTGCGGGAGAGATTGTTCCTCCCGAATCGGACCGTTTAGTCATTCCAAAAGCTGTAGAACATGAAATTCATGCGATTGTGATGTACATCGATGGTCGACATCGACCGAACGAGGCCAACAACATAATAGCGATTTCTGTGTGAAGTCGTGTGCGCAGTTGTTAAAAACAAACGGTCAAAATGGAGCTAAACATGAGAACGAGTAGCAAGAATACTAGTGAATCACACCGGGCTTATTCCAACGTGTGAATCGAAAGGTTTCTCTCATGGCTACATGTACAAGTCACATACCGACGGTGCTCTGCAAGTCGTCCAAACGATAGCTCGAGGGCAAACGACGCTGTCCCAATTTGTGTCGAGCATCCGATCCGAACATGTGACGGCAAACAAGTGTGGCACCGAAAGGCCAAACATCCGAATCATCGCTGGCAACCAACTCGACAAGTCCAAGGCGTTGAAGCGCGATACACTGGGCCTCGGCCTCCTCTGGGCTCACAACGAACGGAACACCAAACAAACGCAACAGATTCTGCAAGATATCGGGAAATGTTTGTGGGTACCGTTTGCATGCAAAAAAGAAAGTTTGTAGTGAATCGCGAAGAGTGGTAACTCTTTCGCTTCCGACACGATAGATTCGTCAGACAAAGGGATTTGCACGGATGTGCAATTGTGCCGCATTTCTGTGCTGTACGGCTAACATCGTGCTAAATTGATTGGCCAACGGTAGTGAGCTGCATGCTGAAACACGCTGGAGTCTCACTACCATTTCTATTCCCCCTCATATCTGTCTAGGCCTGGGCAACCTGACAGCATCTTAGCCCACGGCACGTTGCCTGTATCAGGCTTGTGCTTTCATTCCATTCCATTCAGACAAAGAGTGTCGGTACGAACAGGGATCAGGTTTAAATCACATTCATCTGGCCAATCTTAAGCTGGCTAATAACAGCACGTTGGTTTGACCTTTTGTCCCCTGGTAACTTTATTGGAAAGAAACTGAGGTTAAAATAATCATATGAGTAGATGCATAGAATCTCGTTGACGTTTGTTTCACTTAGAATCGGGATTTTTTTTCAAAATGCTCTGTCTTCAATTTTGCTTTATATATAACTGAGATGAAACAGAGTTGAAGCTATTGAGACTATCAAGTATCGTACTATCGTTGCGTTCTATCAATCTATACGTTGTGGCGACAACAGAATGAACGTGTGAGGGTGTAATCGTGGGAAGGTGCATAGTGGGAACGACGGATGTTGTTTGACATGGGCGAGTCAGATAATTTGAATTTGAACTTAGTGCAGATGGGGTTTGTGGCCAAGGTACAGCATGGCTTACCCAGCAACAACTTCTCTCCGTTGCGACTTTGGTCGATCAGGTAATATGGCTTGTTTTATTTGTTAGGAGGGTACCCTCCTAACAGATTTCCACGTATGGCTGAATCGCTGATTGACTTTCGATTGAAGCACAATCAGAGATAACGTACACCGAAAGTTAAAGTTCGTTATGAGTGTATGGAATCACAGGCCCGGAGCCAAGCGAAACACTCCAGTCTCACGGAGTGTAGATGGGCTAAGATTTTGTTCAGGTGCCCAGCCCTAAAGTTAGCGTATCTGATTCGCCCATTTGTCATGGGATTTTGGGAATGCTTAGTATCACTTTATATAGGCAACACAATGAAATCCAATGGTGCATAAAATCGGTAATGTAGTTAGTAGACAAGTGTACACAATTTGCAATTGTGCAGTATTTCTGAACTGTGCAGGTAACGTCGTGCTAGTGATTGCCCCCCCCTCATATCTGTCTAGGCCTGGACAACCTGACAGTATCGTAGCCCACGTGCAGTCTCTGACTGTGCGGCACTTGACCTGGATCAGGATTGTGCTTTCATACCATCATATCACACCAATGATTGGTCACCGATACTGAGCTGAATACGGAAATACGCTGGAGTCTCACTACCATTGTCTTATTCTCTCTCGTATCTGTCTGGACAACCTGACAGTCAGAGCATGCATGTGGGCTATAATACTTAATCTAGATCCAGGCTTATTATTCCATACACTCATTAGACAACAGAAACCGAAAAAGAACAACGTTGTCAAGTTTAGTAAGAGAAAATCGCCAATGAGGAAATTCACAACGACAAACTCACCTGGGCTTCTTCAATACACCGCGTTGTTGTTGACTGAGCTTGCCGCGCTAATCTATCTGCCTCCTCACGCAACGTATGATCATCCAGATGCACAACATCATTGTCTACCCCCGTCCAATCAATAAAGTCTCTGGTCTCGTGGATGTTCTCATCTATTGAAGTGTCCGTTTCTGCGTCAGATTCCCCTTGATCAACGACGACTACCTCTGTTTGAGCACATGTTTCCCCTTCGTCTTCTTTATCCGACACTTCAACAAACTCCTCATCAGACTGGTCAGAATCGGTTAGCGGAACAACTGCTTGAGGTTGTAACTTGAAAACCTCATCCCGTTTATCACTAGTTTCAATGATTGGTAAATTCTGGCAGATAACTGGACTAGCGCATTCACTGTCATGTGACTGGTTCATAGTTTCTTCCGGTGAGATCATGATGGGAGACATTTTGACACCGTCATATTCCTTGGAATCAATTGAAGGTTTTGTTTCACGAGGTATGCGGTCAGTAGTTGTTGAACTCATGACCACAGGTGCAGATGACAACATCGTCGTCTCCTCTGCATCAGCTGGCCAATCGATAAAAGTAGACGAGGATGGTGATGATGCCTCTGCGCTGGCAAAATTTGCTGAGGGAACTTCGTCGGGGACCTGTTCCGGGACATGTTTCATCTGGTTCTGTTCAACAGAAGCGGTCATTTCTGTTTTCGGTAAGATTAATCTAAGATGGAAAAATATACATATGCAACGAAGGGTGAATTTGAGCAAGGGACTATCACTGTTAAAACACGCGGAGAGATTGTGGGACTTAGCTTAATCCCCACATGAAAGCCAAATTTCAATTTGCAAATGACAGGATTTATCATCGAATTCGCAAATAATTGGGTTTAGCACCAAGTCAGACGGGCGTTCGAATGTCAGGTCACGGATACGCATACCTGATGAGCGGCAACAACCGCGAAACCGGTCGTGTGCTTCCGTCCTGCTTTTCGAACGTCATATACTACTTATTAATGAAAATCTGGCTTCAAATAAAAAAACGCGGAGAGAAGTTGTGCTTTTTAGTAATCCATAAAATTATTTGGAACGGAACAGTGGATAATTTTACGCGTTAAACCCGCTGGTCAATTTTTATCCCTATTCTTATAAGGCCGGTGTGGTATAGAGGATGTAACTTCAACCAATGGACACAATGTACCACTAATCGCAGAACGGATGCAGATCATGGCTTTTCCCGAAAATCCATTGTATGTATGAAAGCACAAGCCTGGTTTAGGCAAAGTGCCGCACAGTCAAAGACTGCACGTGGGCTAAGATACTGTCAGGTTTCCCAGACCTAGACAGATATGAGGACGAAAATAGAACAGGAAATGGTAGTGAGACTCCAGCCTGTTTCAGCATGCAACTCACTACCTCTGGCCAATCAAATCCACTGACGGGTATTAAAGATGCCACACACTTTAAAAACCGGCCATTCTTTCTGGAAAGCAAAATGACATTAGTGGATCTTAAAACAAAGTGGCCATTTTTCACAGACACATAAGTAAAACACAAATATTACACTATTAGGCATTAGAAAATCGGTTCGGGCCAAAAAAGATGTGCTCACCTTTCAAGAGATAATCCAACCTCCATTTGCGTGACCCCGTGAGGAGTCTTTATCGGAGACTTCTTGATGAGTAGCACATGGCCAACGTCCTGCGACTGAATACGCAAGGCGCTGGTAGCCAACTGTTGGTCAAAACCCCCGGTAGATTTGAGGTTCTCGATTTGGGAAGTCAATGCACTGGTTAGTTGTGGATTGTTCAACGACGCGAACTGTTTGGCCGCATCCTCTTTGGCGATTAAATGGGATAATTGTTGTTGTCGCTCGGCGAGGCGACGACGCAGCAGCAGGCGCTGGACCTGACTCGTAGAGAAGGCTTCGGTCCCGGTAGACTGTAAAGAGTGGAAAGTGTTGGTATGAAAGCACAAGCCTGATCCAGGCAAAGTGCCGCATAGTCAGAGACTGCACGTGGGCGATACTACTGTCAGGTTGCCCAGGCCTAGACAGATATGAGGGGGATTAGAAATGGTAGTGAGACTCCAACGTGTTTCAGCATGCAGCACACTACCGTTGGCCAATCAATTTAGCACGAAAGAAAAGTTTCATCAGTGCTATCGAAAGTCCACCTAATTAACCGCCTAAATACTGGAAGTTAATTGATGTTGCCTAAACAAGTTGGTTGAAAGTTGTGAGCAAAAATGATGATCAAAAAACAAGTCACATTGAGGTTGAAGGTCAATGTCGGAGAAACTCGCAAAATAGACCAATCGCAATTAGTCAGATATGAATGGAAAACGAGAAACACAAATTATTATTAAAACTGGTAAATGCTGTTTATTCTAACCCCTCAAGTCAAGTCGTGGACCACAAACATGATTGCACAAAGCTGAACACAAACAATAATTACCCGAAAAACGGAAAAAATGTACACCTTAGAGTGTGAATCTGTCCGCTATTTTTAGTGAACTGTTTAGCACATCGTATGTATGACATCACAAGCCTGATCCAGACAAAGTACCACACAATCACAGAATGCACGTGAGCTAAGATACTGTCAGGTTGTCTAGGCCTAGACAGATGGAAGAAAGGAAAATATAAATGTATTGCACGATTGCATAGCCAAGCAGGAAGCACCTCGTGTCTAGCCCTATGCAACGGAGGGTCATCAGAGCGTGTGGTGTCTTTCCATTAGCACACCAGTGTCTAATCGCCGCATCGCTGGTGAGGCAGCCACATCTACTATCAGCCTTGTTAGTAGTATACAAAATAGTATAGAAAACCTAAAACATTTTCAAAAAATAGTGGACAAAAGATTATGACGATTACACAACTAAATGATAATTATTACCTCTGGATCATTAGCCCATCGAAATTGCGTGTCTAGTTGTTCTCGAGCAAGCTGCACGACGCGAAGTTGGGCTGCTAAGGGAAGAGCCAAAAACGCGGCGGAGTTCAAATCCAGAGGCGGTGCGGGAGAATCTGCTGATGGGGTCGCATAAAGGTGATAGCCATCCTGTGACGATTGAAAGGGGGGAGTTGAAGAAATCATACCGTGAAACCGAATGGACAGAAAGCAGGCAGTGTGAGAAATACAGACGAGTTAACACTTAGAACATGAGCGAAGAACTCGTTGTTAAACACTTTGGGTTATATTCCATGCAATCGTTTATGAGATCAAGTGCAATTTGACGAGCTTACAATGTATGCATGAACTTTTAACACGACGACTGGCTCTGCTAACAATGTTCATGAACGCATTCAACCAATATAATCATCAATATTACATTGATTACCTAGTTTCTACTACTAACATCAAGTGTGGCTGATAGTGAAACTGCCATCCTCCGATAAGAAGGCCAAACTCAGAGGTTGATAAGTTGAGCTACCGCAGATGGAGCTCGTTAGCCTGGGAGGGCATTTCATCTAAGGGAAGAAAAACCCTTATTTTACCCTCCTTTAAACCTCCGCCGCCTTGGCGGATACCCGATTGCGGAAAGGCTTCGGGAAACACCCCCTGAGGAAAATCTGGGAGCAGATTTTGGTAGAACGGTTAGTTGGTGCACACCACCCCCTTTTATGCAACTCCCTGCTGCCTTGCAGGTCGCACCTGTTTGTGCAAACGCTAGAGAAGCTGACTCGAACAAACGCCGAGTGGTGCTGGGGACGCCGCTTTGTAGCCAAATTCCCAAGACTCTTCATTGAAGCCGACTCATCCTCCAGGAGGAGATAGTCGCACAAAAGTAAAAGTAAGTACCACACGCGATATTGCTGGCTCTTTTTCACGATAGGTCGGGCATGTAACACTACTCGAAGGTGTCAGTCTGAAAAACGATTCATAGCTGGTTCATCACAATTGGTCAAGCGGTCGATGGTAGCCGAGATTATAAGACATTGGGGGTTCCATACCCACCTCGATGAGAGGGGGATAATTGAGTCCCGTGCTTTCATTGTGGTGTGATCAACCTTGGGGGTATTTCGGAAGATCCAGTAAAGGTGAGCAGTCGCAAAAAGAATACTAACACCAAGATATTGTGGTATTCTTATCCCCCACACTGATACACGACATTCGGTTTCTGGATGTTTGTCGTCATCAGGTGGAGACAGTGAAACTTGAAACAGTGGTAAGTGATATTCAAGTACCCTTTGAATAATAAAACCGTTTGAGATGATATTAGGAATGTAACAGAATGTTAAAAAGCACACAACGCCGATGAAAACATCGATTCACGAGTTATACAACAACCGCGCGTGAGTCTTCTTACATGGTTTGCTGTCACGCATCCGAACACCTAACATGCTGCACGGATATGCACTCATTGCAGCCAGATCTTTGCTGTGCGGCTAACACCGTGCTAATTGCTGGCCACCGGTAGTAGCATGCATGATGAAACACGCTGGAGTCTCACAGCATTCCCACTTTATTTTCTTTTCATATCTGTATAGGCAGGAGAAGCTGACAGTATCTTACCCCACGTGTAGTCTGTGATTTTGTGGTACTTTGCTGGATCCGGCTGTGCTCCATACACACCAAGTTGATTAGAAAATCCAGGAGTACAAAATGACCCAAAAAAAACACCAAATTTGAGCACACGCGATGCCGAATCACGTATACCACGGAATGCGAGACGCATACCCCAAACCACAGTTCACCCTTGTGATAAAACCTTCAAGCGCTTAAGCCGAGTCGTGGTAGCGTTTTGCCACACTCAGAAGTTAAGTACGGCGGACAACACCGTAACAAGTAAACGTCGACTTGGCATTCGGTGATCCATCCAACAGTTTGCACTCATCAATTTGGGAGAAAAATTGCTCACTCGTTGCGCTACGGGGTTGACATACTCCTAAGCGCATGCCTCGAAATAGTTATGGTTCTACAAGAAAATCCAGAGCGATAAAAATGAAAGAACTACGTCAGAAATGTGGGAAGGTATACATGATTAGAAAAGATAACAAATCAAGTCATTCACTAAATCAGACTAGCAGTGACGTACCAGAAAGTCTCGTGCCAGTTCGTCGTATTCCATACCAGCGTTTTCTTGTAACAAAATATTTGTTGAATTCGCCTCAGCTCTAAAATACGGGAATAAAATTGAAAATAAGCCGCTCGGGTGTTACTTTCGCAACTATCAGCGAAATGAAATTATCGGTATTTACCATAGCTAACAATATGCCATTATGCTTCGATGAACTAAACTCTTGATGGAGATAGACAAGAATAGGCGACCTATTAGGTTAGCGAATCGTTAGCAATGCGTACACAATTTCCCCTTCATATCTGTCTAGGCCAGGGCAACCTGACAGTATCTTAGCCCATGTGCAGTCTCTGACGGTGCGGCACTTTGCTTGGATCAGGCTGTGCTTTCATACCATACCATAGTACACAATGAACCGATAAGCTGCATATCGGCTGACTTCCACTAAGAAGTGAACAGGGTTATTTATGAAGGCCAATATGACACCACAGCAAAGCAGGCATTGAGCATCGGCCAGAAACATATCCCGGGCAGTACGAAGTCAATGACGTAGAATGGTATGGTATGGTATAAAAACACAAGCCTGATCCAGGCAGTGCCGCACAGTCAGCGACTGCACGTGGGCTGAGATAATGTCAGGTTGCCCAGGCCTAGACAGCTATGAGGAAGAGAAAAGAACAGAAAATGGTAGTGAGACTCCAGCCTGTTACAGCATGCAGCTCAGTACCTCTGGCCAATCAATTTAGCACGGTGTTAGCCGCACAGCACAAAGTACTGCACGATTGCACATCCGTGACGTAGGATAACAAGTAGGATGCCACCAACCTTGTCAATTCCCAGGTAATGTCAGTGCACGGATGTGCAATGGTGAAGTACTGTGCAGTTTACACCCAAGTAAATTGATTCGCCTCCCATTACTCACATGAATTGGAAAAGAGGCGGAAGTCTCACTAGCATTTTCCATATTTCATATCAGTCTAGGTCTGAGCGATCTAACATCAGCTTCTAAAAGTCGATGAATGTAAGGCACTTTGCCCCGATACAGGATTGTGATTTCATACGTACAGAAGGTCAGTTTTCGGTAACCTGGTTCATGTCACTAGCGCCATTCGGCGTCAAAATCAAAACCTCTTATAGTGCTGTGTTCATGTTTAATGCATACCTTGGTTGAAATTCCTTCCTATTCAAACAGAAAACGTTACTATGAATTAGAATTTATGCACAGCGAAAAGCACGTATCTTCACGAATATCACACACCGTTTCGTAGCATCAACTAGAATACATCAAAGATGATAAACTGATGCCAACTAGCACGGAAAATATTTTATATTGAGAGCAGCGACAGAAGAGAAACCAATGCTACCCGTATAAATTCGGTGTTTGAAATACATACACAATGAGTCAGGTTGGACGATCAACATAATGTCAAGATTAGGGAGAAAACTTTAACAACGGGATCGCTAATGTGACCGCTTTTGATGAAATTCGAGAAGACCAACGATTTGAGGAGAATTTATCGTGAAAAAACTAACATGTACTCCAGGAAATGAATGTATCTAACTGTACGACACGTAGTACGACATGCAATCAAAGCAGAGTATCGAGAACAACTTAACAAGTTTCCGAGTCAGCATCCAGTTGAAACAATTCGTTTTGATTTTGACATTCGTGGTCAAGAAATTGGAATGCACAAACATGCGGATTTGTTATGTGTGACAGCAAGGACATAATGAAATTAGTCGTACGCTTACGGTCACTATTGCAATATAAATTTACGGTGAAGGCCCGAATAGCCAGAGTGCGGAAATCCTAGATGCTATAATCAGAACTATCACGGGATTTTCATTCAGCTGTTGATTCTGTTCTATGTCAGTGGAATATCGAGTGCACGCATTGTTGAGGAAATATTAATATTATTTTCCTCAAAAACTCATTATAATCTTCAAAACCATTTGAATCTATGATCTCGATTCTGATTGGTCAATTTATCGGCCATATTGTATTTAGCCAGAAACAGTGTATAAAAACAGACGAGCCGCAGCCTAAAGGGCCTTTTGGTCAGAGACTGAATGGTCTGCCTTTGTTCTTGCTACACGTAGTGTTGGGTTTAGTTAGTCAATAGTGACTAATAGCATAAAGGTCTCTCAGCGTTAAGCATTTGGGTAATTATTACTTGGGTTCTACTCTGGTAATATATAACACGCATATAGCAATTTTGTGCATTATGCAGATGTTATAGCTATCGGTAATAATTGACTGTACGCGGAAATACCTTGCAGTCTATCCGGCATCCCCTCTAAAATCACAGGGTTGAGGAACTTTACAATTGTATGGTGCGGTGAGATAATCTTGGGGGTCCGATATACTGACCTGGTATCTAAAGCCACTTTTCGGGCGCGATGCAACATAATACTACCGCTTTCCATTAACATCCAACGACGAAGACTGCGTTTGTTGAGCCACGTCCTCCGAAAGACAGACTGGGCGCTCACGAAACTTCAAATTGTCCCTAAACAAGCTTGTACTCGATGTCGAGGATAAGACTATCAAGTGAAAACCGGGCTATCAACTATGAAGGGGAATGACGATGCTCTGGGATTGCCTACCGTCTACAGCAACGATCTCGCGTCTGATTGACGCGCGTGGGCTATCACGATTCGAGACATCAATGAAATCGGTTAACCCACCCGTGGAACCAGCCGCACAACAGTAAAAGTAACTAAGTCAAAGCATAAGCAGCCTAACCGGGTCTCAGTAAATATGCAGTTATTGATTGTCCGGAGCTCTACATTACCTCAGACTAGCGAGCTCATACAAACAATATCGATCAATCGACTGCTTTTTGAAGCGAACCTCATCCTTTCAAGTTAGCAGATCATGACACAATTTTAATTCAGCCAAGGAATCCGTTTAACAGAAGAGGATGATTTAAACCGATTGAAAGAGCTGCGCGGGTAAACGATCAACAAAATCAGAATGCACGACGTACTTGGCATCCTCAGTAGCCGGCGCACTAAACAAGTGGGCATCTTCTTGGGCTTGGACTGCATCCGGAAGTTGTGATAGACGTTTCAATAGCTCATCTTTGGTGGAGAGAAATTTTCGAACGGGGGTAAATGAGCCACGGGAAAAAAACACAATCGAGATTATGATAG
Source organism: Atriophallophorus winterbourni (assembly GCA_013407085.1). NCBI lineage: Eukaryota > Metazoa > Platyhelminthes > Trematoda > Plagiorchiida > Microphallidae > Atriophallophorus > Atriophallophorus winterbourni. The sequence goes on along the minus strand of JACCGJ010000679.1, from coordinate 6,263 downwards.
ATCTGATGAAATGTGACCCAGAATTGTCAAGAGGGCAATTAAATACACAACGAAAAAAGCGAAGAATTAAACAAACAATTCCAGAAAGGACACCAGTCTCTGATTAATAATACTAACTATATAATAAGCATCCTTGCTAAAACTAACCTTTACTGGAGTCCAACTTCTGAAGACCGCGATCGTTGGCTTCGGCGTTGACAGCTGCCGATTCAGCGACGCGTTTAAGCAACCGACGGAGCATGGCATGTTGAGCTTGCTCGGCTCGAGAACCCAAACGACCACGCAGACTGCGGCGAGCAGCCATGGTTGTCTTTTTCAAACGAGGCACATCGCCATCAAACACAAACACAGGACGGATTCCGAAAAAGATTAGTTTACAAATTCGGCGGAATAACACAGCCAGATAACCTTTAGGACCTCCACGCATAGCGCCACGGGATTTGACTGCCTGGTGCAACCAGATGTTCATATCTTTGAGTTGAAAGGGAAAAAATGACTTCGAACCGACGTGAAGAGATTGCAATCACATTAGGACAATTCACTCACCAATGGCAACGATCTTTCCAGCAAGCATTTCTAATTCTAGTGAATGCCTCGCGGGTTCCAAAAGGCTCCAGAGTCCAGGGACACCCATTGCCCGAAACAATAGTAAAGCAGTGTGCCTAAATGGAAAGAAGAACTGACGAAACTGTGATTTATAATGCAAAGTAACGAAATGGAGACATGTTCTGCAACAATTAAAGCCCCCTGGTGCACATCAAGAGCGGTGAGTGAAATTATTCTGTCAATCAGAACGTAAGACCTTTATTCCCACAGCTGAGTATCATTCACACTGAACAAAAGTCGTGACGCTTAACTGTGATACAGCCATGGCAAAGCAACACCCATGCACCGGTAGATGCCAATGGAACTATGAATGAATCAATGAAAGCACAAGCCTAATCCAGGCAAAGTGCCGCACAGACAGAGACTGCACGTTGGCTAAGATACTGTCAGATTGCCCGGGTGTAGACAGATATGAGGAAGAAAAAGCAACAGGAAATTGTAGTGAGACTCCAGCCTGTTTCAGCATGCAGCTGGCCAATCAATTTAGCACGGTGTTAGTCGCATAGCACAAAGTACTGCACGATTGCACATCCGTGGAACTCTAGCTTTAATAAAGGGAGTAAGCGCAAACACACTGCATTGAAGTGCTTGCGTCGCGTCCTAAACAAGCGTTTACTCGAGAACTTATAAGACAAAAGCAGCAGAGCTTTTTTGCTGATGTCAAACATACTTTATAATAGGCTATCCTCGCCAATTCATTGGAAATCATGTAACAATAATCGTAGACTTCACGAAGATGGTAAGTCTCTGCAAAGCCAACTAACTTTGGTGAGATCATGAGGGACCTTCCGTCAACTACAGCTAGGTTTCCCGTTAAAATTATCAACTTTCATCAATCAGTCTCAATGGCAGCTTTCAAAGTTAGGCACAACTAACAAACCGGATGTGGTCATAAAGGTGGGTGGGGCGGATATCTCTACAATCTGGCGTTCGGTTTTGTAGCGATTTAGGATTATTGAGCACATGGATTAAGCAAGCAGGCTTCTGTCAGTGAACATTGCTCACACTTCTCATTTGTCTGTCTCAGGTAACTTAGGATTCGTCAGGTAAGAGTAATTTAAACCTGTATCCTGTTTGCACTAACATATTTGGTTTGAAGATGACCCTGCTTTAGAAGCGAACAGTTACCAAAAATCGGACATAACGAATAGTCTCAAACATATCCAAATGCATTGCAAACCAATATTTGATTCAGCGACACACTAATGACTAACCAGATACTTGTCACCTAACAGGTTTCAAGCCCCGAAATAGAATGTAACGTTAGTTTCATTCGAAAACGGTTGCATCGTTGTCTACAACAGAGTTTAACGTGTATAAGATGCATTAAAAATGTGATAGTAAATGATGATGTGCCCAGTAATGATTGCAAGCTAATGGCTACACATCCAGCAACAGAAACTGATCTTGAGGAAGTCTATTCTGGGGTAATGAAAGCTGGTACACACCCCTAGCTTTTTATACGCAAACTACGAAGGATAAACCTGTGAAGATATCTAAAGAAACTGACACAATCATGTTTTCTCACCATCAGTTTCATAGAGGGTCTTGATGATATTACAGACGAGTTGCTGATGTTTGAGATCGCAAGCCCGGATCCAGGCATTCATGTACTGCACATGGGCTGGGATATTATCAGATTGTCCGGGTCTAGATAAAAATAAACATGGTCGTGAGACTTCCACGCGTTTCCGCACGCGGCTCAATACCGTTGGCAAATCAACATAGCATGTTGTTAGCCGCGCTGCGCAGAAGTACTGTACGATTGCACACTCGTGGACTATTTATGTTAAACCACGTCCATAACGCACATTATTTATCACCCTTCTCAACCTATTTTATCATCTCATTTTAAAAGATAGACATGCGCTAGATTTGCTGGTCAGTCAGCATAATCGAAAGAGCTCACAATGGGAAACCCGACCGTGAACGCGTCACAATCAAACGAGCAAAAAAGACAACTCTGCAAAACACCTTGTATTTATAGCACAAAAAGTGTAAAAACAATGATGGAAAATCCAATGGGGTCGTTTCGTTATTCCGTATGTAGCTTTGTGAATTTGTCGTTTGACAAATTTGTGGTTAATGCATCATCGGAAATGTTTGACGAAGGGGGTTTGGAACGGGACAAATGACTGGTCAGCCAAGCGATAGCAGGATTTGAACCACAATGGCACAACGCAATCCAAATGACCACGGCGAGCTTAGCGGGGATGTGGTAGAGAAAACGCACCAACCACGAAAGTAACGAGTCCCCAGATGTACTGTCTACGGTTGCTGAGGAGACGAGCAATTTGGGTGTGCGGTTAACAAGCCAGCCGATTAAAAGAGCTTCGATGATGAACAGTGAGATGCTGATGCTCACAGCGCGGATCAACTGTGGGGGAATGAGGAGGACAATTTTTGGGGAAAAAAGATTGAGAAAAGAAGCAAGAGGTGGGCAATTGAAAGTGTAAAAATACGTGCTGAATCAAAGTGAGATTGAATACTTTGCAAGGCGATGCTGTAAAGTAGCTCGATTTAGCGATTATGTCGAAGTCTGGGGGACCTGATAGTATGCTGCTGTGATACTGTGTAATGCCTAGTACGTTTCTTCATCTAGCTTGAAGATGACGCGATAAAAGGTTTCGCAGATAGCGTGGTCCATTTTGAAGGTTAAAAGCTTAGTTACGACTAGCTGAACATTCCCGTCCTCGGCTACACCCATGTACACGGATGTGCAATCGTGCAGTACTTCGTGCTGTGTGGCTAACACCGTGTTAAATTGATTTGCCAGAGGTAGTGAGCTGCATGCTAAAACAGGCTAGAGTCTCACTACCATTTCCTGTTCTTTTTTTCTTCCTCATATCTGTCTAGGCATGGGCAACCTGACAGTATGTTAGCCCACGTTCAGTCTCTGACTGTGCGGCACTTTGCCTGGATTAGGCTTGTGCTTTCATAACATATACGATACACACATTTCTCTGTCTTGCTTAAAAATATCCATGTTCGATCAGCCGTCGTGAATTTATGTCACACATTTTAAACAGGACGAACACACGCAAATTTGACTGAACGATTGGCGACGGTAAAAACCATTTTATAGTGATGAAGAATAAAATTTCGAACAACCGCTACCAGATACTGAAAAAACTGAGAAGTTGAAGCATGCAAACCGATGTTCAGAGTGAAATGAAACAGATGACTGGACTTGATAAACAAAATGGAAAACATGAATGACGAAGTCTGTCAAATGCTTACTGTAGGAAGCAACGTGAACTCAAGCAAAGGTTGTCATAGCCATGGGTGGTACTGTTTATAAAATGCTCCCATATGGCGCGCGTCTCAAATAGCCTGACATCTAAGTCCAGCTTCTGGCTTGCACGAATGGCTCCCCGAGAAGGGGCGAGGGCGAGTGAATGGCGCCTGAAAACCAGTTTGCTTCGGGCAGATAAAGTTCGTTAGCCTGTGGGAGTATTTCATCTAATGGAAGGAAAACCTTGGTTTTCAACCACCGCTGCCTTGCGGGATACCCGATCGCTGGAAAGGGTTCGGGAGAAAACCCAGAGGAAAAATCTAGAACAGTCTGGTAGACGGCTAGTTGGTGCACACCACCCCTTTCCGGCAATTACCTGCTGCCTTGCAGATCGCACTCGGTTTTGTGCAAAGGCTAGAGAAGCTGACTCGAACAAACGCCGAGTGGTGCTGGGGACGCCGCTTTGTACCCAAATTCCCAAGAATCTTCAGTGAAGCCGACTCACCCTCCAGGAGATAGTAGCACAAAGTAAAGTAAAGTAAACCCAGCACTTACACAACATTACGGATTTCTGACTGCTTGAAGTCTTCGGGCTGAGATAGTATGTGTCACGCGCGTTTCACCGGCAGATCGGTCAGAGAAAAGGCACCTCTATTCACGAAGAGTTTGAAGCCTTTGTGATAAGATGACCCAGTGAACTGTACCCACTGTGGTTATATCTACTGACTAAGACCATGATGATTTGACGAAACCCATGCCGTGTGATAACGACCAGCGGGAGACTTGATCATTAACGGTTAACAAGGAGGTAGAGCTCTCAGGTCTAGGTAACGTTCGAGACGAATGACATGCGACGTCTCATTCAGTATCATAAACGGAAGACTACGCATGTTGGAGTGGCGATTCGATTGAAACTATTTCGAGGTCGACCAAAGTAGCTCGGGGCTAAATGTGCACGGCATAATTATCATCAGTCATGTTTTGCACAAAAATGTGAGCGTGTGGTGCAGCTAACCCATACAAAATTGATTTGCCACCAGTAGTGAGACGCATGTGGATACACGCTGGAGTCTTATTGTCATTTTTTTATTTTTTATTATCATATCAATCTGCACGGATGTGCAATCGTGCAGCATTTCTGTGCTGTGCGGCTAACATCGTGCTAAATTGATTGGCCAACGGTAGTGAGCTGCATGTGAGTACACGCTGGAGTCTCACTACCATTTCTATTTCTATTTACCCCCTCATATCTGTCTAGGCCTGGGCAACCTGACAGTATCTTAGCCCACGTGCAGTCTCTGACTGTGCGGCACTTTGCTGGATCAGGCTTGTGCTTTCATACATTATCATATCAGTCTAGGTCTGGGCAACCTTGCAGTATCTTAGCCACGTGGAGCCTATGACTGTATGCCACTTTGCCGGGATCAGGCTTGTGATTTCATGCATACATACACGTTACAGCTCCATATGCAATGATAGCGAAATGTGACATCAAGGACGAAGACTTATCCACGTGATCGACTAAATCACAAAAACATGTAAGGTGAGACTAACTTGATGGCCTCGTTACCATGAAAATCTGCGGCATCATCCGGACAATGACTGGTCGCAGTTAGCTGTCATTTGGTATCCCCCAGTAGAAGAACGAAGATATAAATAAGTGTGAAACAAAACAGTAAACGCCAAAAAATAACGAGCAGAATCGTACCGAGACGCCAAATGTTTCCGGTGCAATCGAAGACAACCGTCTGTTTGTGGCTTTGATTCGGCGCTCGATTCGCGAATAACGGGCAAACTCTGCAGTCATACTGACATTCTTTAATTCCGCTTTCAATTGTTGTAGTTCTTTGCGCAGCTGTCGGCGTTCTGCGCGGAGTTGTCGACCAGAGGTGGTCAACAAGCTACACACAACAATAATTTGACGATGGAGATGGTTAACAATTCCCAGAGCTCGGGCAACGCGAAACAAAAGCACACACAAGAAGAGATAGAGTAAATGATGGAACCAAGAATCCGATGGTTGGAGAATTTCGGTTGAAAATGAAGGGGATCCGTCGTACGTTTTAGTTTCCATAGAATTCACGATATACCTAAATAAACAAGAAACAACACGCTTTACTTTTACAGTCCAGATAATGAGGAAAATGTGACTAAACGCAAACGAACGGGACACATTACGGAGTGAACGTTTCCTAAATAAAGTTGAAAAATGTTTGCTACTAAAGTGTATTTATTCTGAGGTTGGAACACTCAAAATGGTACGTCTGTCGAGTAGTTCCAGTACAGTATGTATTGTATTATGTATTAAAGCACAAGCCTGAACCAGGCAAAGTGCCGTACAGTAAGATACTGCACGTGGGCTGAGATACTGTCAGGTTGCCCAGGCCTAGACAGATACGAAAAATAAAATAAAAATGGTAGT
>JACCGJ010000678.1:128460-154333 GCA_013407085.1 Atriophallophorus winterbourni | reverse complement strand
TCTACACCGGATGACCTAAGATTTTGTTATTATAAATTCTGTGGATAAATTCTCTGCCTGTTTAAATTTTCGTTGCTTCAATGAGTGGTACCAAAGAATAGACCTGAAGTTTTAAATATCATTTCGTTACACTATTCCTTGTGATTAAGAAGGTCGTTGAACCTATATTTCGGAAGTTGCTATCGAATAAGAATACATACCACCAGCGGAGTTTCACAAGATCTCCCGGTGAGGTCGGCTCTTTTTTCAATACATAAAGCCCTGTACTCTAAATCCAAAATAATTTTATTCTCCGGCCGATGTGAAAAAAGTTTGGTGTGAATCATTTCCCACTGCAGCTTGCGGAAACTGCAAAGCGATTACAGAAAAGCAAGACTGCTCCACTAGAGCAAGACTGTCTTTGGGCCAATAGATCGGAAAACTGATCGCTTAAACTGTCTTTTTTTAAAGAAACCTTGGAGTATGGATACGTAGAAATCAAAAGCGCAAGTTTCACTGCCAGAAAGTCTCTCGGACATGCAGGTATATTTTAGGTATTTCGAAGAATATTTGTAATATTTCTGTAACCCTTTCCCGACTAATGAAGGTCTACCGTCGTTCAATGATGGAGTGTGTTCTGAGCTCCTTTATTGTGGAACGATATTGCTCTCTCCGATAAAATTTATCAGAAAAATGGAGGTAGTGCTGGGTCTTCACAATCTTCCGTGCCTTGAAACATTACGACGTCTAGGTCTCTGTGACTCTTCCTAAAAATGATACAGTGTGATATTAGTCTTGCCAATAGAATTGTGCGTACCAAAGTGAACTGAGTCATTCGTTAAGATGTTGGTAAGAAAGTTACATGCGGACATACCCGATATGTCTACGTCTAAAGTTTATGTATCGATTGCCAATTCATTTTTAATTCTACGTGATATCGTTTTCTGGAATTAACGACTTCAACATTTGGTGGACTCTACGTGCATTTTTATTTATTTATTTATGTATTTATGTTTATTTAAAGTGAGAAATTGAGTGTTTAATTAATCTGTTAAAACAGTGTATTGGTAACGTCTTGTTTCTAACAATGAAGTCAAGACCTGGGCTTTCAGTACGAATAGTGAACTGGTTTAAATTTTATTCATTAGAACAAATTCAACAGAGTACTGCAAAGGCCATAATGTGCGCTAAGCGAGATAGATAGGCGAGATTACGCCTCGTGATGCAGCTTTTCGCGTGATGTATTACTTTAAGTAACTTGGCTGTTGCAAGTGTGATCACAAACTGATGTTCCTCTTAATTCCAACCGCGCGTGTAAAATTCTTAATATATATTGCACTTTTAATAATGATGGCTATTTTCCGCTTTGAACAGGGGTGTGGGCGTTTTACGAAAGGACATAATGTAGTGTGTAGGGTATAAAGGCCCAAAATAATTTCTTCAGGTCATTTCATTTCAACCACCGGCAGTTGATGAACATCTTGCAACTTAACACAATATTTCTGTTTCATCGGTTCAGCAATAATCAATTTACTCCCCGCATTTCACAGTCACTTAAACATGGCCGAGATTCATCCCTTAGGTAAACCAGTCTAACGCTAAATTCGTCCACCCACGAGTCTCACAAAACAAAAGAATGCTGAGTGGTCAAACACAAGTTGGAAAACTCGCCCATCTTAAATAGGCGAAGCATGTAACCACAAAACTGTCCCGTAACATGTCTGTCCCGGTTGTGACTTCGGTCTGTCAATTGATTTCGTGCTAACCGCTACACTTAACGTCTTCATCACGCAGGGCTCGTTTGACCGATATTGACAAATTGCATATCGTTCGATAACGGCTAACAGTGTCCAGCTTCTCATATTTCCTAATTCGTTGTCGCTAAATCCGTTCTACTGCAACCTTTCAGAAACCAGACCTATTACGGTTTCGCGATTGTCATCGTGAATCGTATCGTAGCTACCTTGTCTTGTCTTGTGCCAGTGGGTAGTGTCCTGTATATCGTTCAAAAGCTCGTGATAATCACTAAACTCTAATGCACTTCTAACCTCTCCAATCACCCTCCCTTCAAATTGCCGTCAAGGATGCCAGGCAATACGTTAATTACCATTCACACATTTCCTTTTCATGATCAATAACTTGGATTGGTCACGGCAGATTTTTTGTTTTGTCCGGACAGGTTAGATTTTCGTTCAAAGCAAGTTTGTTGTTTTGTCACGGCACAAGTGTAGGGTAAGAGCGAAAGGTGGGCGGTGTGTTGTAACTCGTTTGAGAGCTCGTGATTAGCATTAATCGCTAATGCACACAATATGAAGTTCAACGATTGGATCAAAATAGTATAAATATTGATATATTAACGCATATGACGGTACGTTATAGCATAATTCCGGGAGTGCTATCGTGTATAACGAGCATTCAGAATTGTAAAGTTGGTAAATCTTAGGACCACTACGGATTATACGTCACATCTTGTAGAACAATTAAATTCAACCTTAAGAATCATACTTTAGAGGCGTTAAATTGACTTTTGAATGGAGCTCTGAGAAAATATATCTAGAGCACCATCCAATAGCCAGCACAATAGTAAGAAGCACCGAAATTTCAAAGCGAACACAAACCCACAAAAATTCGGTTTACCCTTGAATCACCTGAGAGCAGTTTGAGTAACCATAGGTTTCGATGCAGGAGCAAATGAAGAACGCCATCAGCTATTCGGCGTTGTTGGTCAAATAAGCCCAAATTGCTGAGGGCTTCAAGTGAACCGGGTAGCACGAAATTGAGTGGCAAATCAGACTAAAGTGACAACTTGCACCGACAGGTTTATTAATTTGTTCTGGGTACGCGATTTACCATTATGAGATAGTGATGTTTAATTCTCGATCATTTACGGAATAAATAGTTGGCAATCTCCTGTGTTGTTGCCCTCGCGGGTGAACGTGGTTTAAGTTGAAAAGGTTGAGTTCGGGGATGAATATAGGCGCAATCGATAAATCGACCGAAAACGCTGAGGTTGACGTGGTTAACGTGTCGTTGTGTGTCCTCGCGATGTATGTCAACAATTTGACTGACCTTAGCAACCGAGCTTCAGTTGACCTCAAATGGCCTGTCGATTTTACCTCTGCAATATTGCACGACACCGGTGAGGCACAACAGAAAGTTGAGGATATTATGGTTCCGAATAGGAAGCTGACAGATTTTACTTGAACATGTGGTGTAAAGAGTTTCTGCTTGTAATAATGCACGTTATTTTGCGACAGTAAAGCGAATCAGAATAGAATCCAGTTGTCAAAAGGTGAGTGTGAAGAATACATCTCAAAAACCTCACGCAATGTACGGACGACGCCTGCATGCATTCGACCTGCGACCGAAGTTCTTTCGTCCTCACTGTTGGATACACTGGTATAAAACAACAAGCACTTCCATTTCAGAACGGTTAACCTCTTGTATATCTGAAATACACCAAGCAGAAGTTGTTGATCGAACGTAAGATGCATTACGCTAAAGCAGATATTGTTGATTCCGTTACAGACTGTGCAGGTCTACGAGTTGATGTGAACTCGCCAACGTATGCTAGACCAGAAAACATTCATGGTGGATGTTAACCGACAATACAAAGTGTCATTTGGATGATCATTCAAAGCAGATTTCGAACTCGGCATTTTAAATGATTACTTTTTCCGCTCAAAATCAATAATACGACAAATAAAGGATTGTATTTTGGGGAATACTCACTTCAACATTGTTGATCCATCTTGAAGTTATTTTAATGGGATAAATTTATTCCAATGATCAAAAAATTTGACAAAATAATCGATGAATTCAAGGCCGCGTTGCATACAAAATGAAATATGAAGAAAAAGCTTATGTTTTTTTTTAAATATAAATGTGGTGTCAAATTGAACGTTGTCGATGGAAATCAAGCGACACAGCGAAGATGTTCATGAAATTAGAGCGAGTAGCATTCTCTTGTAATCGCCCGATGTGTCGCTCTGCAAAAATTGGAAAAAAGTTGATCAGTGATTCAGAATCTATTCGCATACCGGTGTGCATAAAGTTGAGACTTTGGTTTTCACGAATAAACAATACCAAGCAATGGATATATGAACAGATTCATCATCATTAGTGTAAAGCAAAGTATTTTTGTTACCCTGAGTGGGAGATAGATGGATTACTCAGTATTAAATTTGATTGATTTTAAACTCCTGAGTTTAAAATATTTCTTAGAATTGAACCGAAATACTTGGGCAATTTTAGTCGGAGTCTGGAATTTTAGTATAATAACAACAGATTCGTGTCTTCGTAGTTGTCTGGCTTCAAATTGGATTTAGTCCTAAATATTTTACTAACTATACGTTTAGTTCCAATTGTTCTTTGCCAAAATGTCCTGAGAACATCCTCATGGGTAACTGTGGAGTAATTAGGTCGACTTTGAAATCGGGATCAAAATAAATGTCTCTCAATAGCTTTAATTATTATCTATATTGGGTGAATTAATTCATGAGTGTCAATACCCAATATACATACAGCTAGTACGAAATAATTACATTGATAAAAACCATAAATTGAGAACAATAATCAGTATTTGCATGCAGTTCCATCACACAAATACCAAGACCAGTTTCGTTTCGATTGCACTCAAGATGTAGGGATAGTACGATCGGGATTCACATGCCTGATGCATTGGAAAAATGGTAAACAAGTTGAACTTGTAATCCAGTGATGGTTGCGGCTTGCACGTCCAAACTGTGCCAACCACTAGGGTTACATGCATCGACTTGCATGCATTTTCATCACACATGCCTGTAAAAGTATTCGTCATGCCATCATGCCATCTTTGATTTGACCTTACGTCTCAATCGATCATGTCGAATTAATTACTCAAATTATGCGGAGGACACGTTTGATATGCATGCAAGTTTTAGTACAATTATACTACAACTTGCAAAAAGTGCATGAGAATGCAAGGTTTAGGCTTTTTTTACATTATGGTTCATTAGATCACGTACAACCGTTGCCTTGAAAACGTGATACAATTGCTTTCAATTATATCCTAAAATGAAGAACAACATAGATCTCTTGGTCTCTTTATGACGTTACTTAACACCCTGAAACCTAGCAATCAAAATATTGAGTGTGAACTTAAACCTATTTCTAATATCCTTTTTGAACGTTGTATTAGGGTTATTTTCACCATCTCATAACCTCAGATTTCGCTTGAACATTAATTGCTTTGATGTGACAACAAACAGTAATAGAAAACACTTACTTGCCGACATTCTTTGTGAACTGCACTCAAATATTTTTTTATCTATTCCACTTTAGTACCTCAGTTGATCTGACGACAATTTTTATGTTGCCTATCTTTATTTGATAATCACACATCATTTGATAAGTTTGAGCCGACGCTATATTTATTGCAACTTCTTTGCCTAAATTTCACAATTTGATTACATGTAAATTTCGTTTGCTTTGTAAAAACCATAGAGTGTTTGCCATCTCGGCGTTCTCAAAGCGGCAGATAACTAGCTCCTTGAAGAAATGATGTCCACGATAACCGAATAAAATTTTGGAGAGCTCACGTACTTGTTGACGTAGTTTTGGATCACCTATTATTGTTATTGGCATTTTTGACATCGTTTAGCTTATGCCCGTTAGGAGCCCGTGTTGTAAAGTAATAACGACTAATGCATTAAAAGTGGTAGCAACCGTAAATGCAGTGCCATAAACATTTTACTCATGTACACGAATCAGTTTATATACTAAAAAGATATTTCGGAACGCGCTATTAGATTACTTAGTCAGAATATATCTAGTATTCAGTTCGCTGTAATAGATGAAAGCTACCTTATAACGTTTCAACGTTTAACTCCAGAATACTACACACTAGAAATTGTGAAAATTAGGTTTCTAATTTTGAATTTCTAGAAGGTGATATTTGCCGTAGACAGAGCTTGTGTAATTTAACTTGCTTATGAAGCTGCAGTGTTTTCAAATGCTGGTCTACAGAGCCCCGCCTGCGGTGGCTTGGTCATGTCTCCAGAATGGAAAATGATCGTATTCCGAAATATCTACTCTATGATGAGTTGCAACTAGGAAGTCGACCATTGGGCAGACCGCACTTGCGGTACAAAGACGTTTGCAAAAAAGATATGAAAGCTCTTGGCATTGACCCGGCGAGTTGGGAAGAACTGGCTCTTGACCGCTTACATTGGAAGCATTGTGTAAAGCGACGTCTGCAAGCTGGGGAGGAGCAGATACAGCTCTTGTCTGCTGAACGCAGATCACGCCGCCGGCGTGCAACTAATGCAATACAACCGAGTTCTGACTATCGTTGCCAGCGCTGCGGGAGAGATTGTTCCTCTCGAATCGGACTGTTTAGTCATTTCAAAAGCTGTACAACATGAACATTCATGCGATTGTGATGTACATCCATGGTCGACATCGACCGAAGGAGGCCAACAACATACCCTTCATCGCCTTTATTAAATGTGTAACTCATGTTGCTAGGCAAGAAATGCAGTGGATTCAAAGAATCATGAATCTTTTCTTTTTGTCTGCAAGCAGGCGCTACTAAATGTTATAAATGTACACTCTGTCTTGTCCGTTCTTTTCATCGGTAAAAACATAATTGGGTCTCGATTCATTTGTATTAACATGGCGATTTCACGTAGTTTCTAAACATTGACGGCGGTTATTGGGTTCAGATATAGCATGTGGTTGGCGAATAAATAAAGTTAAACTTTATGAAAATTGAGATCGGTTTCAAACAGCACATCTTGGCAAAACACATTCCTATAAATCTTGTACATATGCAGCAATTCGCTATCACTAACTAAGAGAAATTGATAATAGACACTAAGCTAGATACGCCAAACCGATTCAACAATAGTCATGGAATGATGAAAAATATAACGAAAATTTTATTTTGAAAAGTGACGTTGTTTTCAAAGAGGTGAATGTGTGTGATATATTTACTAACATAGTAATGTTAAAACGGTGTTCCCAATTCAAATGTATACAACGAAAGCGATCATGGCTCGAACTCATATTAAAGCACACACTTTTATACCTTGATTCTAACCACCCCAGAGCCAGCGTCTGTCCTAATCACACAAGGCAGGAAAGAAGTAAAAATAAGTTGATAGCAACAAACAAGCTAACAAGGAGATATGAACCTCAATAAGCTTTAAGTTAAGAACATTGTGAAATAAATTCTGTATTTTTTATATTTGGCACTATATGGGATATCAAAACTTGCAAGAGCAATGTAAAACATGTAACCGATATTAACCTATTTTTACTAGCGTAAGTACGTTCAAAGCATTTTCATTCGCAATATGATTCAGCTCGTTGAGAAATATAAATTTGAATTATGCCCCGAGCATCAAGGTCGCTTAAACGAAATCATGAAAAAATAGCAATTACCGAGATCATCGCCTCCAGTGTTTTGCCATGAGCCTTTTGGAATTCTCGTTTAATGTCTGCCATATCGATTTCGCTGCGTGTTACGACAATGCGAATCAATTTATGGTCACGTGTTCCAGCGCCCTTCATTGATTTGTACAGTTCGTAGGCGAAATATTTCGGTTCGTTCCGTATGCAACGAGCTGCAAAAACGAGGTAAGAATAGGCGAGAATGATGTCAGGGAAACAGTTGCATTAGACTGACCTTGAAGAGTAACGTAATTTTGACGAGATATTTTTAGCTCACTAAAATGCACATTCATGAATCGATTCACTAAGAGTTGGAAGAAGGACTTGTCATCACTTCAAAGTAAGTTTTAACTATGGTCATCTATTTCAGAATAAACCTTTGAAATTTACGTCTTAAATTAAACGGCTGTTGCAAAAAGCTTTATACATTTGAATTGCCAAGATTACTATACACATAATTGAAACTACGGTAAATGAAATAATCTAAGTTGCGTCATAAAAAATAAAGTCAGCAAACAATCTTATGGAAAACTCAGGATCGGCTAGCAACGGAGAAATGAAAAAATGTTTTGAAAAAGTTCGAAGAAGAATCCGGTTAACCGAACTTTGCAATAATTAATCTGTTGACAAAGGGTACATTGAAAATAAATAAATATTGTAGTACATAGATAGATAGATAGATAGATAGATAGATAGATAGATAGATAGATAGATAGATAGATAGAGAGATAGATACATAGATAGATAGATAGATAGATAGATAGATAGATAGATAGATAGATAGATAGATAGATAGATAGATAGATAGATAGATAGATAGATAGTAGATAGATAGATAGATAGATAGATAGATAGATAGATAGATAGATAGATAGATAGATAGATAGATAGATAGATAGATAGATAGATAGATAGATAGATAGATAGATGAAAGATTGATAGATAGGCTATTTTCTCAATTCAGTTGTAATCTGACCGTAACTGTTGTTTTAGCATGCTTGTTTATAACAATTCACTTACTGACTGCTAAAAACGAGCGTAGCAGGTCACCGCTCATTTCTGACTTCAAGGCTTGCTCGAAATCTCGCTTGCTAATTTGCCCGTACATCTCGATCACGGCACGAACGTGTTGCTTGGATTTGGCCACCAGAATTCTGTTGAATCTGCAATGTACAAGAGGTGTGAAGACATTCAATTTATTGCTCTTGTATTTGACACGGATTCATCTGGAAATCTCTCCTTTTACTCTCCGGACTTTGAAAGAAAACATATCTACATCTTCGAGTTTGCTTAAAACAAATGGTTAAATTCTGTCTGTTTGTTCCTTAAAACTTATTTACATGGAGTGGTAGGAAGGCATTTTCATTATGGATAATTCTTTGATTTTAAGGCAATGTAGTTAAAATTCTCTAATATATAGACAAGCCTCGACAAGAATAGTCTTCGTTAACGAAGTTGAATAGGAATAAGCAATTAACTTTATTGTTAAACACGAATTTCCAGCAATTACAATAATCTCACCACAAAATGTAAAATGTTGACGAACGTGGCACGACATCAAATTAAAATTTGTCAACCAAACGATGTTTCTTTCCGTCTTCCATGAAAATTTACACTTATGATCCAGTTCATTAGCAAATGCCGTAATCAAAACTTTTCGGACAAGTGTTTTAATACAATTTCTGGTATCTCGTAATTCGTTCAGAAATGCGCGTCTTAAATTAGCCTCAGTTGATAGGAAAACGTGTTGCCTTTGGCCCATAGAGCGTTAAAGTTTAACGAAAAAAGCGGTTAAAACCGTATGAAGAAATTAATATAATGCACTTCAGATTTGAAAGCCCCATGAATGTACTCTGTTAATCAGATTAAGAAGGACTTCACTCGACACATGTTTAGTTTTATTTGATACCATGATTGCAAAACAAACGACACTTCCTCGGTAACAAAACAAACATTGATGAGTGGATACAAACTTACGTAGACTCATCCGTACCCAAACGACCTTCACCAGCCTTGTACAACGCTTCAGCGTCCGCTCGAACTGCGTTCATATCAACATGAGGATTTTCGTCTCTGTTTGCCTGAGCCAAGCTAACCAGAATTCTTTCAAAGTGACCATGAGTTTCACTACGTAGATCCTTTTCCAAATCGCGCCCGGGATTAACTAAATAAACGCATGTTTATTCAGTATACCTCACAGAATAAATCAATAAATCGGATAACAATGGTCAAATGATCGAACGCGAACGTTAGGTATCGATCTAATAGATCAAAATCGGGTGGATGTTGGTTTTACCAAAAAGCTGCACCATAAAAATAGTAAAGCACCGGCAACTCACGTTTCGCATAGATTTCTTTCACACGTCTCAAATGGGCATTCGATCTTGAGGCCAAAATTTCAATCAACGTATCCTCGTCGGTTCCGGCACCGTGCATGGCTCTTCGCAATTCTCTGGCATCCAGTTCATCGAGTGGGTAACACATCGCTTCCACAACATCCTCAAAGTGACCGCTCAATTCGGATTTCAATTCTTTAATCAAATCTTTGCCATACATAGTCTTGAATTGCGTCACTAATTTGGCACGTTGGTCGGCCGTACGATGAGCAAATACTTCAATGATTGCCTTCTCATCGGTACCCAGTCCTTTCATTGCTTTTCGCAATTTGGCACAATCCTCATCCGGACGAAAATTCGGGAACGGGCGTAGAGTTGGGTTTGTCTGTTCAAGTGAGAAGAGGAAAATTTAGAGTTATGGCCAAGTTATCAAGATATATAATTATTGGTCTAAAAGTTGAACTCACAGCTGGAATCGCACCCATTCCACTGCTAGGTTGATGTCCACCTTGACTACACATCTGTGGTCCTGGTTGATAAGCTGCTGGTTGACCCATTGGTGGACATCCAGGGTATCCAGTTTGTCCCATTGGTGGACACCCGGGGTAGCCAGGTTGTCCCATTGGTGCACCACTCATTGGTGGAAAACCTGGGTAGCCAGCTTGTCCCATCTGTGGGCCACCTGGGTAGCCGGGTTGTCCCGCCATATAACCAGGTTGAGGATAACCTGCATAGCCTCCTTGCGTATAACCAGAGTCACCCGGATATTGTCCTTGTGGAGGAGGGCCTCCCAAATTCCACGCGCTTAAGTCCTGTGAATTCGGATTCATGTTAAATGTGGTGATCAATAAACAATTGAGTTTATGTATACATGATTTATGCCCGGGGAAAGAATTTGATTGGTTACCGAGAAACTGATCGACCAATCATATGGTTGCTGGATTATAAAGGTAGACACACCAAACGTTCGGTGTCACTGCCAAATTCGTCACTAATAATCGGGTCTAAAAATCAATGCAGTAATCAACGAATTGGATTTTCCGAAATAAAAATATCGATGAAAAATAGTTTTGCAAGCAAATAGATCGTGTACAAATTATTTTTCATTAGACATTACACCAATTTTTGAATCTGCGTCTTTCGATTTAAAATGCAATTTCTTTCCATCAAAGGCAGTTGAAATTAACAGACTACAGTTGGCTTCCCAAACACCGTCCATATTTCTTGTGCGACTATTGAAGCGGACTTGCGTCAGGTTAATTTTCCAAACAAATTTTCTTCTTCCCGTCACCCAGTATCATCTCGTTTTTAACATTTTCTCAGAATGTCTCCATTTGTTTAATCACACACTAATGCTGTGCCCTTTTTCAAATTTCCAACCCTGGATGTTCTGATATGCCAGTTGAGTAAAATTTAAACGAACACTAAATCAACATGATTTAAAATCTTGGACAGGTGTAGGGAATGAATATGTGTATTTTCATGGTTATGGGTTTCACCCTATCTACATGTGAATGAAAACATGTGATTGAACAGGTTGGTCGTACCAACCTTACCAAACAGTGGCGTACAAGCGCCACTTGTTTACCATTCCTCCACTGTTTCAAGCGGATCCTGATCTTACAGTCCCTACCTGATGAGTGTAAACAGCAGGAAATCGGTCATGGTGTGCGTGTGTGATGGAAATGCATGCAAATGAATATTTTAGTTCATGGTTTGGCTCTACACACATTATACATGTGTTTGGAGACGTGATTGGACAGGTTGGTCGCGCCTAACTTGTTAACCAATTTTTCACTGTTTCAATGCATGCGGATCCTGAATGTATTGTTCCTGATTTCTGAGGACAAACAGCGCGAAACCGGTCGTGAGATGTATGTGATGGAACTGAATGCGAATTCGGAGCCTAAGATAGGTTTTGTTTGGGTCTATACGCAACATAAAGCTCGATGTATTGTGGATTAGCTGGGATACTAATCCAAGGCTGTTCAAAGAAAAGGCTGGCAAAACAAAGCGTTCCGCACAATCTTCCCCGTTGCAACTTGTTCATTAATTGATTTCCCGGAAGTTGCGTGGTTATCTGAAGCTTGTTTGTCGATAATTTTTATGAACGAATGGAGCCATGTTTTTTTCTTCATTTAGGTTTGAGAAAACGTTCACACTTTTAACTGGACCGATTATAAACGCTACAAACTTTAGTCCGAAAAACCATATCCAGCATCAACATACGTGGTGTATAAATCTAAATGTGAAATGCCTTTGAATTTGACTCCTATTTAAAGCGAGGCCTCGACTTCAATCTCCTGTGTAGCTGAGGTTAAAAATTGGAAAAAAATTATTGCTCAAATATTCATGGGGGTAAGAAGGACTAGGTAGAGTGGAAGTCAAACTGGTATTCGACTGTCGGATAGGGTTTTTACAAAGTATTACGCCATGCCTATATATTGAATAACAATGTGATTCCTGGTCAAGCGCCACAATATATTGACCAACTAGAGATGTTTACAGTTGGAGGTGTATCGTGATTTGCTGCCTCATAATTTTCGAAATAATTACCGGAATGAGCATCTATCAGATGTAGTAATCGATAAAATATGGAACTTATTTTCACTTCCGGAAACCACTTTCCTTTAAATAAAAATCTTTTAAAAAGCCATGCATGCCTAAGTTGTATGCAAATATTTACCTTGATTAGTTTGGTACAATATTTGCTATGAGAAGTGGAACGCAATTATTATGCACCCCATCGACAACCATCTGATAGGAATTAAAATAGTTTTTATCAACCGATCATTCATGCGATTGCATGATTGCACCTTCAGCACTCACTTGAGTATAAATTATATGAGAAAAATGAACTCGTTCCTTCATAAAACCACGTTAATCACTTTACTCGACAGCATGACTCAAAGCAATGTTTAACCGTATATTTAATTTTAACATCCGAAGCAATGCAGTTGAGTCACTATACTATTATAATCCTTTGGGGCTAACTGTAGTTTTTCGGCTTCGTTTGCAAAGCCAAAAAGACATCTAATGACGCTATGCTCATCCAAATAGTTAATTACGTTTTCCTTCTCGAAGCGCTCGATATGCTGGATGAGAGGCATCGCGATCTTTTGAATCCAGAAACTCACTGTTTCAGATTTTTAAGATACATCGGTATGACAATAGATGAAAATTCAGCCTATATTCTGAAAAGAAAGCTATAACATTTTGTTTCACACTTCGCAGCAGCACTCGAAATTGGATAGCTTTGCGAATTTCGGCATCGGCGATACACAGGATTACACGAACAGACGTAAATTTTAGAAATGTCTGAAATAAGACGACGTTCATAATTCGCGAAGATTAGCAATATTAGCATTCTATACCAGTAGAAAAGACGGAAAGCTATCCTAAGATACTCTACGCAATCATAAACAACGCAAATAAGTTCAAACCGGGAGTTTTTTCAATCCAGACAGCTGATTGCTGACTAATACTGTCAGGGATAGAGTCGATACTTTGACAACATTTTACTCTTTTGTCAAAAGGATGTGTCACTGCTAACAACTTTGCCGGGTTCAATAGAGGTAGAAAGCTTAAGTGATCTCGATGTGAAGCCTACAGTTGGGCGAGAGCATTCATTCAGGCTAAATGATAACAAACGGAAAAAACCGGCTATTCCGAGTTTATGTGAGCTGGGACTTTGCGTATCACTACGTGATTTTTTTAAACACTCACAAACTACGGGAATTGTACCAGCTGAGTAGAAAACTTTAGTTATTACGCCAATGTATAAAGATGGCAGTCGTTCGGATCCGGTTAATTACCAGCCTGTGATGTTTATTTTAGTGGTTTATCAATTATTTGAACTCTTGGTATGTGAAAGTGTCATCAAGCACATCTAAAGCCATGAAATTCGTTATAGGGCACAACAGGATTGACTAACTTGCTCACGAATTTAATGATTGGACGCAAGCATTAGACGAATGAAGTTGCGTCCGTGCCTGCTACTAAGATAAATCTGAAGCTTTACTGATTCGAAAGCTGCAGGATGTTGGTGTCATTGGAAATCTACTAACATGGTTCACCGTTTTCCCTATCTGAACGCAGAGCGAAAGTAAGAATAGATTGCAAAATTTCCTGAATTATGGAAGCCACGAACAGTGTCTCACAAGGTTCGGTACTCGGTCCAATACTGTTCGTAATATTTATAAATGATTTACCTAAATTGTTAGGATTTTAAATTGTTCTTTTCGCTAATGATGTGAACATTTGGATGTAGTCAACACTGTTGTGATTGGCTTAGTTTTGCAAGCAGAATTAATTAAGCTGCCTTAGTAGTCAATTCAAAACAAGCTGCCCTGCAACTTCAGCGAGTGCAAAATAATCCTTTTCTCATGCATACTTGGCAGTCACTCACTTGAGTGAAGTATATCGCAGAAAGATCACGAAACTGAGTGTGCGGAAATTTGAAAATCAATCTGCAGTGCGAGGTCGTCTATGAGCGTGCATGCAGCGTACTCGGCTTAATCAGACGAATTTTTTAGACGCTTCCTGTCGCACTCATTGCTAAAGCTACCTAATACATTCATACATCTAATTGTGTACTATACACTACATGCTTGGACACCATGGATCGAAAAAGACATCTCGCTACTTAACAGGATTTATCTTAAGACAACAAAATGGTTACCAGATTGCATAAGATTTCCTTTGAGCAGTGACTAATCAGACTCGGATTGTGCATCCACGAAAGCAGAGGCATCAGAACTGAACTAATCCTGACATACCGTATAATTCATACAGCGTCCCATCCACCCATCACCTCATTAAAATTGGTACCTGTCTCCTGACTCGAAGTCGCAGTCTCACTCATCAAATTTCACACTCCTAATTAAACTGTTGCCGTAACTTTAACGCATTCTCTGTATGCTTTTTGTGTAACAGTTTACCGTCAGTAATTGTTTCCTCATCAAACGAAATGATCTTCAAATGAATGTTACGATCTTTTATGCTGAATAATACTGTGTTGGTACCAGTTTACTGAAATCACATAGTGATTTCTTCTTACAAACACGTTCTGGGAAAAACAAAATTACGTAAACATACATTTTCAGCGAAAAGTGCCTCTCTTCATGTCAAATTTTGAATTACTTTTGCTCCTTTTTTAAAGCACATAGACGCAAACTCTAAAGTGACGATTTGCTTAACTTTTATACATATATCCTATGGTATTGTACAGCTATTTGCTCGTATTTTGAAATTCGCGGACGAATAGATACCAAAATAGGTGACATTATCGGCGAAACTTCTTTTGAAGCAAATTTGTGTGTGATAATTGCGTATCCTCGTTGTGAGCGTGTTTTCATTAGCCCATCAAGTAAAAAGAACTCATTGATTGAATGCGGCGTTGAATACCATGCTTCGAAAAACGCTGAAAAGCGATGAATTGTATACTCAGCGATGAATTCAGTTCTATAGTGATTGAATTTGTGTTCTTCTTGATCCACGTATACAGATATCGATGATTTGTGATTATTTCATCCAGTAGAAATTTCATGTTCATATGTCATTGTTTCTAACATCATTTCCATTCTGTCCGGTTCGATATTTCTCCCAATCAGAACACGGAATGTTGTATACGAAACATCGCAGGAATGGAGCTCACACAGACCAAATTTTTAAATTCAGAAGCAAGCAATTTTTTTAACCCACAAGTGAAATTGCGTCAAAATGCTCGACAAAAGTGGGAGGACACACTGCAGTACTGGCGCGGAAAGAAGATGAGTGATACTTGTTCAAACTCTTCCAGCAAGATGGTTACCCTGAAATTTTAAGCATCCGCAATAATTATTCAACCATCTAATCGCACGAATACATCACGAACACGTCACGATTACCAGTTGCCAACATACAACATATCTCAGTAATTACCGCAAGAATCTTATGCCGACTAGGGATTAATGTAGTGCAGAAACCTAGTTCAACGCTGAGAAGTCAGTTAGCTAACTTCATATAAGAAATCCATATTCTGCTTGTGTAAAATATCAGATCGGACAGAATGAAAAATATCAGAAACGAGGGTGCATGAACACAAACTGGCTACATGATGACATGATCACAAATAGTTAATAACGGTACATGTGGGTCAAGAAGGAAACTATGGAATTGAAATCACCGCCATGGGCAAAACTCGCCGCAGTCAATTAGTAAGCAAGTTCAATTGGATGCCATTTACGGACCAATGAAAACGTGCCAACAACTAGGACACGTAAGAATACCAGCCAATTACAGAGTAGTTGAGGTCGCACACAGGAGATGAAATTGGAATGTTGCCAATCGCCAATTTACTTCGAGAAAGTTTCGCTCAATATGCCATCTACTTTGGGTGACGGAACACCCGCAATCAGCCATACCAGCTCCGATAACAACTATTAACTGAAATCCAAATACCTGAGCTACAATCATTCAATACTATCTCGAACTATGTGAAGTACTCCCACATGTTTGCTTGTATGTTTCATTGATAAAGTGGAAAATATGCATCAAACGTTTGAACGAGTATCTCATGGAAATCATGTGATTAATTAATTTACGTATTAATGTCCACATTAATGTGGAAGATTAACAACATTAATTGATTAAAACTGAATATCAAAATGGGTTGGCGTTGAACGACATATTTGTGCGAGTATCTCATGATGGACTATTCATAGACTCACTGATTGTGTTCTACCTCCACCAAAACTTGATCGCGATAATCCTGGGTGCCACCCTTGAGCAAAGACTTGGTAGCCTGTTTGACATGAACATGATTGTGTCATTGGTGAAACAAACATGGATGCCGCCGCTGGGTAGCTAGATTGAACAGATGGATATACATTTTGAGGATAACCTTGTCTATCATACTGAGGATGCACGGTAAAACCATAAGCACCAGGATATTGTCCTTGTGATGAACCATTTGGTAAATTCCATGCACCGCGCGAGTCCTGTGGTGTGGGATACATTCTCAATAGATGCACCACCAGTTCATTGCACTTAAATAGACTTGAATATTTTTCAAAAGATATGAAATCAAATATCAGACCATTTTGATTGGTTGATTAATAAACTATTTCAGATCAACATGCGGTGAGGTCAAGAAAATCAATACGCGAGACAAGTTCAATTAACGACCAAACGAATCACGTGGTTATGGTCTGCTGGCTATTAAAGCGTGCTGCCATGACTCACTAATGAACCCACAACCATTTACGATAACGTGACCAGGACTCATTATCCGAAACCATTTATATGCTAAAGTACGTCAGCTCCTCTTATGCGATTTTTTACGCACATTTTTACTTTGTTTATCTTGTATGTTTCATCACACATTGTATTGTTCTCCTGGAATTTTATTTGCATTCTTTCAAAAGAACGGGATATTACTATATGTTGTCTGAAAATTAATTCAAGCGATAGCTTTAACTTCTACTGAACAACCTAAAACAACACATTGCTTTATGCAATCGGGGCATTAGAATAATCATTATCATCACTTATCTTGCACTCTACAGTGATATGATAAAATGAAAACGTTCATCTATCATCTAACCGTTTTTATTACAATCCTGAACTCGCGAGAGATGTCATCACATTTGCTTCAATATATCTCCGTCAAACGCCAGCAGACAATTTCAGAACAATTTGTCTAGTTGATTTACGTCATTTCATCTTATTCTTGTACCGCATAATTATACATGATTTCACAGCTGAGATTTCGAATGTTCTCGAAAATGATACTAGTTCTCTTCTTTTATTTATCTGAAAATCCTCGGCCGTGGACGTTTAAACTGGGATCTGGGGTTTAAGTTGCACAATTTGATGGAGCAAACAGTTGTTAGATTAAAATCGATTTTTGGATTGTGAGTAATGGTGTCGTGATTGAAATAGATCAATTTTAAGTAAATGTCAGCGGGTTAGGATATATATTCACTTGCCTATTCATTGCTGTTTTGTTGAGGTCCGGGAATAAACTGTATATTTCAAGGTATATGGATCACGATCCTGAGTGCAAACAGCACGAAACCGCTCGTGGGTTCTGTGTGATAGAAAAGCATGAAAATGAGAATCTGTGTTAAAGCACATGCTGTTTTGCTGCGTAATGATTGATTTATTCAAGAAATATCGTTGTTGGTACATCATTCGTTTGGATTTAAAAAGGCATGGCTGATTTTACCGGATATAATGTTTAAAAGGACGAAGGTTAACTCCGTTGAGGATTGCCTAGTTTTACCAGCAGAATTGAATAAGGTGCAGCAGTGGCCAATTCAAAACAAGCTGCTCTTCAACTTCCGAGAGAGCAAAAATTTGCAGATTGGGGAAAACTTCCCTTTCTTCTGCATACTTGGAACTCACTCGCATCAGTGGGGTTAATCGCAGAAAGTTTCCGGTATCTGAGTGTGGGAACCTTGAAAAATGTCTATAATGCGAGATGTCTATAGGCGTGCATGCAGCCTCGGCTCTTTTCGAATCTACGAACTTGGAAATCGACTAAGATAAACCAAAATCCATACATACATCCATTGTGGAGGGAACAGTACAAGTTTGGACACTATGGATAGAAAAAGAGAGCTTGCTGCTTGAAAGGATTTATCATAAGGCAACTGAAAAGATTACGAGATTGCATAATCTACCTATTTGAGCAGCGACTGAATAGATTTCGATTGTGCGCAGACGGATCCGAGCTGACCTAATCCTAACATTCCGAATGAGCAGAACGGGCTCCCATCCACACAGACAACTCTACCATTGATGTCTATATGGTACTGTACAGCAATTTGCTTTTTTAACCATAAATCTTGAATCATGAATCTTGAAATATTGGTTCAAATCTCTTAACCCACAGTCACAACCTGACCCTTCAAATTCCACATTCCCGATTCAATTTTCGCCGCAACTTTTACGCAGTCCGTATATGCTCCTAGTTGAACAATTTATCACCAGTAATTGTTTCCTAATCAAACAAAGTGATTTTCAAACAAACGTTAAAATCTTTCCTGTTGAATAATACTGTGTTGTTCCCAGTTTAATAAAATCACTTTTGGCCTTCTTCTTAAGTACACATCTGGAAAAACAAATTACCCAAACATAAATTCCTAGCGGAAATTTCCTCCCTCCATGTCACAATTGGAATTACTTTTGGTCTTTCTATGACGCAAACATTAAAGTTGTTGTTGGCCTCCTTCGGTTGATTTTGACCATGGATGTACATCACAATCACATGATTTGTTTCATGTTCCATAGCTTTTCCAATTACTAAACAGTCCAATTCGGGAGGAATAATCTCTCCCATAGCGCTTGCAACGATACGCAAAACTCGGGTTGATCGGCGTCAGTTTCACGCCGGTGGCGTGATCTGCGTTCAGGAGCCAAGAGCAGCATCCCCTCCTAACATTAAAGTAACGATTTGTTTTACTTTCATACATATATCCTTTGGTATTTTACAGCTTTTTTGCTTTTTGCACCAATATTCTTGAATCTTGAATCTATATGCAACCAATAATGTTGTGAATGTCACCAAACTTTGGGTAATAGGTTCGTTTTTGGTTGGACGGAAGTTTTATTTCAATTTTGTGCAAAGGAGCGCAAGATTCCAAACACTGCCGTCGTCCTACTATTTTAAATTATTTAAAATAATGCTTGTTGAAAGAAAATAGAAGCACCATTGGTTCACAACATGTTTTTTCCCTACAAAAGCTGAATGTTTGGACATCTTTGACTTACAATCCTTTTGCTTTGGGAGTAAACTTTTTTTGTTTTACATATTATGCAAAGCATGTATTGTAACGGATAATCAGTCATAACATTCGGTTTGATACCTTGAAGGTTTCACAATTCCTGTTTACATACATGCTCTTCCAAGATTATTTTCCTTTTCTAAAAATTTTCAAACTACTAATGACTGTACAAGTTGCACTTGTAAGCCATTGTTGGATAAGGTTGGTACGACCAGTTGCAGTTTGCAATCAATAGATTGGGACAGTAAGATCATGATCCGCATGCACTTGAAAAAGTGGAGGAATGGTAAACAAGTAGCGCTTGTATGCCACTATTGGATAAGGCTGGTACGACCAACCAGTTTAATCACATAAGCCCCCCATCATGTAGACTTGGTTTAAAACCCATGACCATGCATGTATCTCCATCACACACATACCCCATGACCGGTTTCGTGCTGTTTGCACTCATCAGGTAGGGAGAGTGGGATCAGGATCCGTATGTCTTGATATATACACGATCGGTGTGTGAGCGAAATGCATGCAAATGAGCATTTTTATTCATGTCCATGGGTTTAAACCCTATGTGTTCTGACACGTGTTTCAACAGGTTGTTCGTGCCAAACTTATCCAATAGTGTCTTACAATTGCAACATGTTTCCATTCTTCTAGTGTTTCAAATTATGCAGATCCTGATCGTACTGCTCCGACCTCATAAGTGCAAACAGTACGAAATCCGTTGTAAGGTGCGTGTGATGAAAGTACATACGAATCTGGCTTTTCAATAACTAAAGTTTTCGAATAAAGACTGGTATTAAAAGCGGGATCGTCCGTTGTCCTGCTTCAATGAAGATTTTTCTAAATGACATTTTTAATTGAAAATGTCTTCAAAAAATGACTTGTTGGTGTCTAATGGATTTTCATGTAATTATTCTCTTGGTCCCTTTCGGCATTTTTTTGCAATGCGATGTGCATCTTGAACACTATAAGGTTACGTTGCATCGAACTACTTGCATTTCTCGACTCTATGATTTTGCGCACCAAATGTTTGCTACAAATATCGCAACATTACGTAGTACCGAGCCGCCTAACGTCATTTGTCCTGTGCATGAGGGATTTTCGCAGTATAACGCAATCTACGTGAGTGTCCGGTAGCTAGTCGCTCCAGTTGAAAACTTTCGTATATCTTCCACAAATGTATCCGCAACCTGGTAAACATCATCATTAGCACGTGAATCTCGGTCGTACGCTCCTACGCGATGACTTCAAACAACACACACTTTTCTGGATGGTTGTTGCAACCTGACGGTGTGCAGACATGAATATCATGCTTACAAGCCCACGCTTTTTACTGATTCCGTAGTTGCATCGAATGTTTATCACATTAATTTGTATGGTTGTGTGAATGATGTCTGATTGCAGCTTGTGACTGATACTCTGTCTTCCATATTGCCGTGTGTGAGGATTTAACACGTTTTCGAACAGAACGACTATTACGTGCATTTGAAGCACACACAAATTAGAAACCGTTCGCAGGCAACATGCCAAGCTTACATCTGCTTTGGATTATTGGTTGACTTCCGGTTAGTTATGCCAAAATCTCAGGTCATCGGTTATAATTGATAAAAGGCCAACATCTGGCGCCTTATCGCCACTATGCGGATTATCGGTCCAACAACAACCTTGTCAGCTTCGCATTTCCCACCATTCAATTCCATATCGATTCAGCAATAAATTCAACCCGACCAACGCTATTCACGTTCATCCGCAATTCTCACAGAAATCCGATCAGCCAAACGTGTTTATTACGAAAATGAGAAATAAAACACACGCCCATCTAAACCAAGTAATCGAAACACCGTCTTAAAAATTGTCATTCTTATTTCTCATCTCGATCTGATTTGTCAATCAATTTTGCGCCGAACGGTGCTATTTAGACCTACTCTACACTGGGCTTGTTCAATTGCCCTTGACGAATTGCATATCTTTCGAGACCGGTATAGGTTGTCAACCTTCTCACGCTTCCAATAATGTTGTGTCTCGAACCATTCTGAAGCATTTCACATTAAAAACCGAATTTTTCCGGATACAGATTGCGTTGTGTGACTTTGCGTTTTTCTTCGTGCTTTTGTGTTTCTGTTGCAGATGGATTTCTGAAATCAACCGAAAACCTCGTGACTAGTACCATCGTAAATGACTTGAACCTCCACAATATTTCCAGTGTATCATGTTCTCGATTCATTAAATCGAGGTTTTATTTCTGGTTCTGAGGTTTGTTCACGAATAATGTGATACACTCGAGAAGATATTTTTATTCTGCACGTGTATGTTTCACTTGGAACTCCCTACCCTCGAATGTTGCACATGCACCTAACTTGGACATATTCAAATCCAGCTTAGACAAATTCCTGTCGACCCATCCGAACATTGAGACTATGTATTCCACAACCTAATAACTTTGAACTCACACATCAAATCATCTCGACCCCATGGACATACATGTGCCATTCCACTGAGTGAAAACAGTTTCTATCATTTGGATTTTTACCTGATTCCCGAACTGTTCAGTAAGCAAATAAATCCCGTTTTTACTGAGATATGTTATTTGTAATTTTCCATATTTTTCTGTGGTTTTTGTAAAGCTATATGCTTTTTAGACCATTAAAATTGAATTGAATTGAATTAAATTAATATAATTTAAATAAAGTAAACAAAGTAATATATGAATGACACTGTTGTATAGGGTTCGTAGAACGAACCGCGATGTTGAAACACAGAATCACATAGTGATTCGTGGTCGAGCACTCAAGGCGCTTATGGATGACCAAAGTAATGTGTTGCTCACATCCCCAGCATTTACACTCCACTACCGGTTTCTGACTGTTTGCCGTCATCAGGTGGAGACAGTAAGATTAGGTTTAGTGAACCTTGAAACAGTGGGCAACACATCACTTGAATAATATACATTAAACGAATCGTGTAACAAAGAATTGTGAGATTAAAATTAAAACCTAAATTGATACAATAATCTCTACAATATTTGCTGACGTTACACATGTGTTGGTAAGTATAAAATAAATTCTCGGGCATTATGAATTTACTTGCTAGCCATGACGAATAGTTTAGATAAGGTCACGCGCCTTTTTACTATTTATTCGGTCTAAGTGTACTCAAGTCAGTAGCTTATTTGTGGTTTTCATAACACAAAGCTCTATATAAGATTTGATTCAAAGTAATTTAGTTTCAATGTCCAAAACGCAAATCTTTAACAGTAGCCGTAGATTAAACAATATAGGGATTGTCTTAGTGAGTAGGGTTGTTTTACAAACTGTCAAGATAATTTACGTCTATTCTACAGCTCATTTCAAAATTTTAATACGGTGTGAAGGAAACGGTTCAGCGAATACCTTGAAATGTGCCACCATTGCATGCGATTCGATCGCTGACCTTCAAAATGAAAGTTGAACCTTATATCCGCTATGCTATCGCGACTTCATAAACTATCCTTAGCCATGTATTCAAACTTGAAATCTGGTAATACTAACATCCTTCATTTGAACGAGACTTGTCTATCTACTTTGTTTAGCTTTAGCTTAAAATAATCATGAGAGTAATTTTCACGTGGCCCTTATGGATCGATCGGTAATTGCATATGGATCACACACGTGAAATAAGGTTGGTGACAAGCGAACAACCCAGTTTGAAAATGCTCACAAACAAAGTTCGCTTTGAGCAAACTTAATGCTCCATATGCTACACAAATTCAAGAGGAAGAGTACTAATAAAAATACAACAAAGCAACTTTGTTGTACGTGGCTCCATATCGATTCAAATTGACGTGCTGTCCACCGGATTCGAATGGATGCCATATTTTACTCATTCTGACACTGAAAAGGCAACCTCACATCTAACGGACCTAGTGGATAGTTCAATAAGTTGTTGCATTAATGCCACTTAAATGAAACTCGCTGGAGTCACGACCTGTTGGCCTCTTTCGGTCGATGTCAATCGTAGATGTACATTACATACGCATGTTGGATACATGTTCTACAACGTTTTGAATGACTGAACAGTCCGATTCAAAAGGAACGATCTCTTGGGTATTGCTCACAGTGATAGGCAGTATTCGGTCGATCGATATGGGTTGCGCGCGGAACGTAATTGTGCTACAGTAGCCGCATATCAGCATCAACCTCTTCCTCTTGGAGGAGATGACACTTTAACGCGTTGGACATACAAAGTAATCACCCAGAGCAAGTTTAATGTCTAACTGCGTGCACGTCAAGTTCAAAGCTTGTTCATCTCACTTTTGGCAAACGTATTTGTGTTCAACCATCAAGTGCGGTCCTCCTAAGGGGTTCCCGATTCCACTCACCGTAGAGTAGATCTTCGAATACGACCATTTCCATTCTGTAGACTGCCAAACACAGCACGCGGCGCTGGCGAAAGAATGAAACATGCTCTGTCGACCAGTCTTTGAAAGCACGTCAGCGGTGTCACTCTGTCCTTCACGATATGTTTAAGATCAACGGATGCTTCGTAAGACGAAACCATTCAGGCTTTCGTTCGGTGTCTGTTATACGTGGGGTGTCAACTGGCCCAGCAGTCCTCTGAAAAAACCGAACTGGAACTCGGCTATTGGCCGAATGAATGATAACAAAGAAAGGTTGTACCGTGACTGAGAATCACAATATGCACGAACTAGCGAATCTTGATTGATGATTAAATCATAGTTCGTTCACTGTCAATAATCGATTTAATGATTAACGAGCAATGGGGTGCACAGCGAGCATGGCACGTTGCAACTGCTCCCGCAGCACCTCCGCATTTCGAAGTCTGTTTCGTAGGTTTTCCCGTAAGGGTTCGCCGATGTTCAGCCGATTCACGGGTAATGCATGCGTTGCGAAGCGTGCTTAATGGCTTGCTCCGGTTGTCGTTAGGCTCAGTTATTGGCTCGTGTCTTTGATGTGGACTTGTGGCAAGCCAAACGTGTCTATAATAGGTGTAATGGCGTTCCCCATTTTTCATTCTTGGTATCTCAGTGAACTTCGTCTGGCGTCTTCTGATATGATTGATATGTCTCATTTGTATCACTCCCTCAGAACGGACCTCATAAAGAACGGTTCCGAAAGGTTGTATAATAACGACAGGCTCTCAGTATGAACCGTTTCTTCTGAACATGCGTACATAAACCGTATCTCCAGACTTGTAGACTCTTTTGTGTTTAAAGGGTGCGTCGAGGTTTGATTGAGTGTCGGATCTTGGATTAGTATTTGGTAGCATGGTCTCATTTGCTGTTTGATACATCACGTTCTTTCAAGTCTAGTCGCAATTCCAACTGGTTGTGGGGTGAAATGCCAATGGTCGAATAAGCTGGACCGTGAATTTTTGACAGAATCCGAGTCTGGTCGACAAAACTGGGTTGGTCGGTTTCCAGTGTTATTGCATGCCAGAATACAAATGAACGATAGGCGCGCCGAACTGGGGTGCTACCACAGGTAGCGTGATTGGACTTGCCGAACAGGTGTGCATTTTTATTAGTGGTGATGTTCAATAAAAACATTGAGCCGCTTGTTCTGGCACCTTGTGGCGGTATACGAGCTTTGACATAAAACTTGCCCGCTCGAATCTCATGCTGGGCACTCAGGATACAGCGGGCTTCCAACACTTGCACGTCGAGTAGAATTCGTGGCGAGGAACTTGCTAGTTTCTTGTTTATGTTTAAGAGAAACACTAGAAAACCCCGCTCTGCTTGTCAGTTCTCAATGCCCATTTCGGAAACTGAATCGGGAGCAGCGGTCGGGTAGATCCAACATCCCCGATCGATCCATTAAATTGACGAGTGGATCGTTTTGCATCGTCCACCAATGTCGAGTCTTCATCGATCATACCAAACTGTTGTTGACAATCGATTCCAGCAAACAGCTCAGAATCATCCAGTGAATTTGATTTGGGCAGTGGGCCTGGGCTCTTTTGTATCGGGTTTTTTAGAATGGGTTTCAGTGGCTCCAATGAAATAGCCTGTAAATTTGGAGTACTGCTCACTCGCCGAATCGGAAGTTTTGTCGTACAAGTACTTGCTGATGTGTCGTTCGGAGATGATGCTGTGCTCTTGGACGGACTGCAATCTTCATTGAGGTGACAGTTTTGTGCGCTTTCGCATTGACCACTATTCTCGTCAGGCAATTGTTCTTGAACAATGGAGACCTTGGTCACTACGGTGACTGCATTAGTAGGTTTCTCGAAATGCTTGAGCTCTCCATCACTTGAATTTGTGTCGTCTCCTTTGCTCCTGTCACCGATCGAGAATGCGGCATCTTTATCCAAAACTTCTTTTTTGCTGCTGTGGTTGCACATGTATCGGTCTTATTGGTG